>PVKP010021101.1:0-39719 GCA_004027715.1 Plecturocebus donacophilus | reverse complement strand
ATGGGGAAAGGTAGCAAAAGACCCAGTAGTCACCATTACCACCACAAACACCCACAGTCCTTACTACAGGAGAATCACATGCTCCTTGCAAGCCCTGAGCCCAGTTCGGAGAACTGCCAGGAATTCATACAGCTGCATTGCCCCAGTTTAGGGGCATGACATGTTTTCTTTCCACCCACCACTCACCCTTTGCAAAACAAGCTGGTGCAGCATGGTATCATGAGAATAGAGCCACCTCTGTAGTGCACCTTGTTCTGATGGCTAGTAGCCACTGTTCTCTCCAATACTGGGGCTTCATCTTAATTTCATCAAGTGTACACAGGTGGCTGAATGCCACAACACCATCTGCACAAAGCTCAGGCCCAGGGTAGGCTGCGACTCTGGTCTTGCACAATAAGTAAAACCACCCATTCCTGCTGCCACACTTCCAGCTGAATGAACAGTCTGGCAGTCGCACCCAGGGTGAACTCAACCTTGAGCCAGCCAAACGACTATACACCCCCCTTGAAGTGGGAGAGGCATCTAAGCCTTTGAACAGCTAATGCACACATCAGGCTGGTGGAGCAGCCTAAGCATTTCTGCTCAGGACCTGAATAATAGCCCTGTCCCTGCAGTGTCCTCCCACTCTCCCGCAGACATGTTCCTAGCCTGCCCAATGGCCCTGTGCCTGCAATCAAGATCTGAGACACAGTCCCACAGTCTGGCTTCTGGTAGGCACAACCCCAGGCTGGCCAAGCAGCTTGAAGCCCATGACCTCGACCTGAGAAACAATCCCCAGAGGGTACCCTGAGCCAGCTGAGCAGCCTAACACCTGTGTCCCAAAATTAAGAAACATTTCAGTGGGTTCCCCTCACACCCTTAGACCATCTGAGCAGCCTTGCACCCATGTCTCAGGCCTGAAAAACAATTCTGTGGGTTGTTTCTGGTAGATAGACTCCCAAGTCAGCTGACCAGCTGTGTGCCTATGTTCTGAGCCTGAGAAACATACCACAATGTACTAATGGCGGGCATGCCGCAAGGCCAGCCAAGCAAATGTGTGCCCATGCTCCCAGCCAGAGTAACAACCCTGTGGCCCCAATCTCAGTGAGCCAGACCCCAAGGTGACTGAACCACTATGTGCACACACAGTCCCACAACCCAAGAAAAGCCTGGAGAGCCCACTCCAAGGATAGCCATACCACTACCATGAAAATCTTAGCCTTGGCCACTCCTTGAGAGCCCACTCGCAGCATGGCCACAGCACTACCATATAGCCTAGGCCACTGAGATACTCATAAATGTTACTAGTGTGGATTACAGCTGGAAGAAACTACATGGAGACTACACTACAGTGTCCTCCTAGAACCAAGGCCAACACCCTAAGACCCATTCATACAAATAAGTCTTTCCCTATGAAACCTACTTCATGAAATTGGAAGAGGCGACTTCTCCACCAGATATATATAAAGCAATGTAGGAACATGTTGAACATGAGAAAGAAAGGAAACATGACACCTCCAAAGGAAAACAATGTCTCCGGTAATAGCAATCATAATATATCAAATGTCAGAAAAATAATTCTAAATAATATTAAGAAAACTTAGTGAGATACAAGAAAATACAGATAGACAATTCAATGAAATCAGGAAATTAATTATTTGAATGAGAAATCCAAAGACAGATATCATTAAAAAAGAGCCAAACAGAAATCCTAGAGCTGAAGAATTCTGTTCAACCAAGTCAGCCACTCTGCACAAGGAATCTGAGAACTCATCAAAGATGTTCACGGTCTGGGGCCCAGAATGTGGACATTCCATAAGCAATTCTGTCTTTCTCAAGACTTTTTCTTAAGAAAGCTTTCTTGAAATCTTTCTGGGGTGAATGAATGAAATGACAATATATAATCAAGAGCTTCAGTAACACACTAGACCAAGCAGAAGAAATAATTTCTGAACTTGAAGACAGGTCTTTTGAAATATCACAGGTGAACAAAAGAAAGGAAGGAAGGAAAGAAAAGAAAAAAGAAGAAAGCATTTTAAAAATGAAGAAAGCCAAGAAAACACAGAACGTGCACTCCTGGCTAGAGTTGCAGTGCTGGGGCAAGAGTCTTGCAGCGGGGCATGGGGCTGCTCCATGAACACTATGTGCCCAAAGGCTACATGGCTTCAGAGCTGGAGTAGCAGTCCTGTGGCCAGGGCCAGCAGGCAGGCAGCAGCAGCCTCAGAGCTGAGACCCCTACAGAACGGTCAGCACCATCTGGTCCCTGGTGGGCTCCACCCAATGTCAAGCCGCAGGGCAGCTGCTTGGACCTGTATGGTGAGTGCTGGGGTCTTTTTGGAGGTCCTGAGTTCAGCGCCCCAGAAAGATTTCAAGAAAGAGTTCTCAAGAAAAAGCCTTGAGAAAGAATTGCTTGTGGAAGATCCACATTCTGGACCCTAGACTATGCTCATCTTTGATGAGTTTGCAGATTTCTTGTGCAGAGTGGCTGACTTGGTTGAACACAAATTTGGAAGTATGTGAAAGTTTGCAAAAAATTACTAGTCGATTAAAAAAAAAAAAAAACACTTGTGAATTCTCTTGATCCAGAAACCAGGCAACTGGCTGAACTGTTTATGTTTGATTTGGAAATTAGTAGAATCCATCTAGACAAAAAAAAAAAAAAGTGTAAAAGAGCAGTGAACCTCAATGTTAAAATCTTGAATTTGAGCAGTATATGCCTTATGGCAACCACTTTCCCAACAAGATTGAGAAGCTCTCTTACCAGAACACATTCACCATAACTTTTATCTGATGGGGATTGTATCATAATTGATGGTCTCCATGCAGAAGCACCAGACGACTTAGTGCCAGAAGCTGCTTACAAAATTTTTCTTTAAACCAATACTGATCAGTTGAAGTATTCAGAAGAATTCCTCAGCAACAGAGATCTTCTGGCAAAGTTGGCAGGGTATTCTGTTTTCCCACAGGGCTCTCCTAGGAACAATAGTTAAAAATCCAGAGACTGTCATGCAGTTCCTTGGAAATTTTCTAACAAACTTTCTGAAGAAAACTCTAAAAGATTTTGAGATGATACAAAGGATGAAAATGAAACAGAATCCTCAAAATTCTGAAGTAATGCCTTGGGACCCCTGTTACCACAGTGGTGTGATTCATGCACAAAGGCATAATATTGAGCCTGGCTTATATTGCCTGTTTTTCTACCTTGAAGCAAGCATGATAGGCCTGAATATTTTGCTTAACAAACTGTTGGGGATTTCATTATATGCAGAACAGCCTGTAAAAGGAGAGGTATGGTGTGAAGATGTCCGAAAACTGGCTGTCATTCATGAATCTAAAGGATTGTTGGGATGCATTTACTGTTATTTTTTTCAGCGAGCAGACAAACCAAAAAAAAATCAGGATTGCCATTTTACAATCCATGGAGGCAGATTAAAGGAAGATGGAGACTATCAACTCCCAGTCATAGTTCTTATGCTGAATCTTCCCCATTCCTCAAGGAGTTCACCAACTTTACTAACTCCTGGAATGATGGAAAATCTTGTCCATGGAATGGGACACGCTATGCATTCGATGCTGGGACATACTTATTACCAACACATCAATGGGACCAGGTATCCTGCTGATTTTGCAGAGGTGCCTTTTATTCTAATAGAGTACTTTGCAAATGATAATTGAGTAATTAACCAGTTTGCCAGACATAATCAGAATGAGCAGCCATGGCCAAAAAAATGTGGTGTCTCAGCTTTGTGAATCTAAAAAGATTTGTGCTGCAGCTGATACAAAACTTCAGGTCTTTTAATGCCACTCTGGATCAAATCTACCATGGGAAGTATCCCCTGAGGGATTCCACCACGGATATTATCAAGGAAACACAAGAGAAAGTCTATGGCTTATCATATGTTCCAAATACTGCCTGGAAGCTGTGGTTCAGCTATCTGTTGGGCTATGGTGCCAAATATTACTCTTACCTCATGTCGAGGGCAGTCACTTTCATGGTTTGGAAGGAATGTTTTCTACAAAATCCTTTTAACAGGGCCACCAGGATGTGCTGTTGCAGGGAGATACTGGCCCACTGCGGAGGCAAGGAGTCCTTGCTCATGGTTGAAGATGTGCTTCAGAAGGGCTCTTCTTTTAATAACTTTGTAAGTGCCCTTGTTTCTGACTTGGATCTGGACTTTGAAACTTTCTTCATGGATTCTAAAAAATGGAAACACCCTAAATCTCTTACATCAAGGTCACGTAGATATTGACTTTGTTATAAATGCTACAGCTGTGAAAGCTTGTTTCTAATTTCAGTGTTGACTTCTGCAATAACTTCTGAAAAACTTTAAACTGATAGAACTTGGAATAAGTAATTTGTTTTAATTATAAAGAAATGAAGAAAGCCTACATATGTATGAGACACCATTAAGTGAATAAATATTCATATTATGGGTGTTCTACAAGGAGAAGAGAAGGGAAAAGGAGAGGAAAACATATTTAATAAAATCATAGTAGAAAACTTCCCAAGTCTTGAGAGAGAGATGAACATCAGGTCCAGAAAACTCAAAGAATCCCAATTAGATTCAACCCAAGCAGGTCCTCTCTGAAGCATATTGTGGTCAAACTGTCAAAAGTCAAAGACAACGAATTTTAAAAATAGCAAGAGGAAAGCATTAAGTCATATATAAAGGAATCTTCAATAGACTAACAGTGAACTTCTCAGCAAAACATTATAGGTCAAGAAAGAATGGGATGATATATTCAAAGTGCTGAAGAAAAAAACTATCAGCCAAGAATATTAAACCCAGCAAAGCTACACTTTAGAAATGAAGCATAAATAAAATATTTCACATATAGACAAAAATTAAGGACATTTACAAGAAATGAGCTAGGGAGTCTTAAATCTGGAAATGAAGAAATGGTAACCACTATGAAGAAAACACAAGAAACTATAAAACTCACTGGTAAAGCCAATATACAAAAGAAAAGAAGAAAGGAATAAAGCCTTATCACTACAGAAAACCACCCAGCTGCAAGAAGCAATGAGGAAGTAAAGAACAAACATACAAAACAAACCAGATGTAAATATGCAAAACAACCATAAAAACGTCAATAAACGACAGTAGTCCTCATCTCAATAATAACCTTGAAAGTAAACAGATTAAATTCCTCATTTAAAATATACAGCCTGACTGAATGGATTAATAAAAACAAGACCCAATAATAGGCTGCCTATGAGAAATTCACTTCACTGTAAACACAGACTGAAAGTGAGATGGTGGGAAAGCTATTTTATGCAAATAGAAGCTAAAAGTGAGCAGAAGTAGCAATACAAACAGACTTCAAGACAAAAGCTGTAAAGACACAAAGAAAGACATTATATAATAAAGAGATCACTTTGGAATGAAAATTTAACAATTGTAAATATACATACATCCAACACCAGAGCACCCAGATATATAAAGCAAATATTATTCTAGCTAAAGAGAGAGATAGACCCCAATAAAATAATAGTCAGGGGCTTACTTCAACATCCCACTGTCAGCACTGGACAGATTACCAACACAGAAAAATCAACAACGAAACATTAAATTTAAACTGTATCATAGACCAAATGGACCTAGCATATAGTTAGGGAACATTTCACTCAACAGCTATGGAATACACATTCTTTTCATTGGCATATGGAACATTTCCCAGGATTGGCCATATGTAAAAACACAAAATAAGCCCCAAAAATATTTTTAAAAATAAAAATCATATCAAGTATCTTAGCTAACCAAAATGGAATAAAATCAGACATTATTAACAAGAAGAACATTTGAAACTATACAAATACAAGGAAATTAAACATGCTCCTGAATGACCAATAGATGAGGAAGAAAGTAATAATAAAATTTAAAATAAAACCATGAAGATAGAAACACAGCAAACCAAAACCTACGAGGCACAGCAAAAAGAGTATTAAGTAATGTTTATAGTAATTAATGCCTACATCAAAAAGCTAGAAAAGGCCAGGCACAGTGGCTCACATCTTTAATTCCAGCATTTTGGGAGGCTGAGACAGGAGGATCATTTGAGGCCAGGAATTCAAGACCATCTTGGACAACATAACAAGACCCTGTCAATCAATCAATCAATTGACTGAGACAAGAGGATTGCTTAAGGCTAGGGGTTCAAGACCAGTCTGGGCAACATAGTGAGAGCCCCACATCTACAAATAATTTAACAAATAAAATGAACTTAAACCGAACCCAAATCTAAACAAACTAAAGTGATTTTAAATAAACAACATAGTAATGCATCTCAAGAAAGTAGAAAAGCAAAAAAAAAGAAACAAAAAAAAAACCCAAAAAGAAAGAACAGAGCAGAAATAAATAAAGTTGAGACTGCAAAACAAAAACTACAAAAGATTAATGACCAGAAAGTTGATTTTTTTCTTTTTAAAATTTTATTATGAATTTTTTTAAAAACAAAAATTGACAAACTATTAGCTAGACTAAAAAAGAGAAAAAAATTAAATAAATGAAAAAGATTTAACAGATACCACAGAAATACAATCGACTATGAGGCTCCCATGAACAACAATATGCCAGTAATTTTGGAAAAAAAAAACAAATTCCTGGACACAATCTACCAAAATTGAACCAAGAAGAAATAGAAAATCTAAACAGACCAAGAACAAGTAATGAGATTGAAGCAGTAATAAACACCTCCCAACATAGAAAATCCCAGGACAAAATGACTTCACAACTGAATTCTAGTGAACCTTTAAGAAAGTATACAGCTCTCCTGAAACTATTCCAAAAAAATTAGAAGAATGGGAATTCCTGCTAACTCATTCTATGAGGGCAGCATAATTCCAATGACAAAACCAGATAAAGACACAAATGAAAAAGAAAACTATGGGCCAATATCCCTGAAAAACATACACAGAAAAATCCTCAAAAAATACTAGCAAACTAAATCCACCAACACTGGGGTACAGGTATCTCATGTACTGATTTCCTGCCCCTTGGGTAAATACTTAATCGTGGGATTGCAGGATTATACAGCAGTTCTGTTTCTAGTTTTCAAGAAATTTCCATATTGTTCTCCATAGTGGCTGTAGTATTTTATATTTCCAACAACACTGTATAAGAGTTCCCTTTTCTCTGTATCCCTGTAATATTTGTTTTTAGTCTTTTTGTCATAGCCATCCTAACTGGGGTGAGATGATACCACATTGTGGTTTTGATTTGCATTCCCCTGATAATTGGTGATGGTCAGCATTTTTTCATATAATCATTGGCCAAGTGTGTCCTTTGAGAAATGTCTGTTCAGATTATTTGCCCGTTTTTGAATTTGATTTTTTTCTCTTGAGATTTTGAGTTCCTTATATATCCTAGATATTAATCCCCTGTCAAATTAATAGTTTGCAAATATTTTCTCCCACTCTTTTTTTTTTAATATATATATCTTTTTTATTGTACTTTGGGTTCTGGAGTACATATGCAGATCATGCAGGATTGTTACATAGGTACATACATGGCAATGTGGTTTGCTGCCTCCACTCCCTCATCATCTATATCTGGAATTTCTCCCTATGTTATCCCTCCCCAACTTCCCTATTCCCTGCTGTCCCTTTCCTAGTTCCCCCTAACAGACCCCAGTGTGTGATGCTCCCCTCTCTGTGTCCATGTGTTCTCATTGTTCAATACCCACCTATAAGTGAGAACATGCAGTGTTTGATTTTCTGTTCTTGTGTCAGTTTGTTGAGAATGATGGTTTCCAGATTCATCCATGTCCCTACAGGGGATACAAACTCATCGTTTTTTATGGCTGCATAGTATTCTATGCTGTATATGTGCCACATTTTCCTTGTCCAGTCTATCATCAATGGGCGTTTGAGTGGGTTCCAGGTCTTTACTATTGTAAACAGTGCCACAACGAACATGCATGCGTGTGCATGAGTCTTTAAAATAGAATGATTTATAATCCTTTGGATATATACCCTGTAATGGGATTGCTGGATCAAATGGAATTTCTATTTCTAGGTCCTTGAGGAATCGCCATACTCTTCCACAATGGTTGAACTAATTTACACTCCCATCAACAGTGTAAAAGTGTTCCTATTTCTCTACATCCTCTCTAGCATCTGTTGTCTCCAGATTTTTAAAAGATTGCCATTCTAACTGGCATGAGATGGTATCTCAATGTGATTTTGATTTACATTTCTCTAATGACTAGTGATCATGAGCATTTTTTCATATGTTTGTTGGACTCATATGTCTTCTTTTGAAAAGTGTCTGTTCATGTCCATTGCTCACTTTTGAATGGGTTTGTTTTTTTCTTGTAAATCTGTTTTAGTTCTTTTTAGATTCTGGATATTAGCCCTTTGTCAGATGGGCAGACTGTAAAAATTTTTTCCCATTCTGTTCGTTGCTGGTTCACTCTAATGATTGTCTCTTTTGCTGTACAGAAGCTCTGGAGTTTAATTAGATCCCATTTGTCTATTTCAAACAGAGAAATGCATGTTTATCTCAAGTACACATGGAACATTCTCCAGGACAGACCATATGTAAGCCATAAAACAATCATTCAAAGTATGTTATTTGACCACAATGGAATTTAATCACCAATTAATAGAAATAAATTTGAGAAATCTCTAAATATTTGAAAATTAAATAACACAGTTATGAATAACCCATAGGACTAAAAGTAGTAACAAGGTAAATTAGAAATTTTTTTGGCCTGAATGAAAACAAAAGCACAACATTTTAAAAGATATAAGTTGCAGCTAATGCAGTGCTCAAAATATATAGCTTTAAAAACAAATATTTAAAAAAAGACAATCTTGAATCAATAACTTAAGCTTACTCACCTTAAGAAATATAGACAAAGAGCAAATTCACCAAAACAAGCAGAAGAAATAAAAATAACTAAGGAAAAGTACCCAGCTCATTCTGAGAAGTTATTTACATTTTGATACTAATGCCAGATAAAGACTTCACTAGGAAAAACAGACCAAAATAAACACAGACCCAAAAATCCAGAAAAAAAAATAGAAATTGAATCCAGCAACATATGAAAAGAATTATATACCATGACCAAATGGGATTTATCCCAGGAATGCCAACTTGCTTAACAAATGAAAATCAATTAATGCATATTCATAGATTAGATCCAAAAATGACATTATCTCAGTAGATTTTTTTTTGAAAAAACTATTTAACAAAGTCTAACATCAATTTATGATTAAAAACAAACTAGAACTGGATGTACACTTTCTCAGCCTCATAAAGGGAGTCTACAAAAATGTTTTTATTGTCTCTTATTCACCCCATTGGTGAGGGAGGCATTCTTGTCCTAGGCTTCAAGGGTAACTAGACACATAACATCTGACACTGGACAGATGAGATCAACAACAGTTATTTGTCACATATACTCACAGCTTAGGGGAGAAGGACACCATATGTCATGTGGGACAACTCGGGAATTACACTGGGAAATTGAACATCCAGGGAATATGGGAGGCAGGCTTTGTAGCATCAAGAGGGTCATGTGACCCCCAGCTGTGGGAGGTCTGTGGTGTCCTTGGGAGGAGGTGACTGGCTTATTTGAATAATTCCATGGGCTGGCAGAAAACTGAAACCCACTACTCAGAGATAAGCAGAAACTGCACCTGATCTGTTGGATAAGGGGAATTTTTTATGCGACCTTAGTCATGTGAACAGAGCAGAGTCAGAAACTTGCTGTTAGGCCATTTGAGGATATCTCAATTTTACCAAACATCAAGGCAGCATATAATTCTGAGCCTAATTTTAGGCTTTATATCACACAACAACAGAGAAGAAACCCGTACAGCTAACATAATACTGGTAAAAGAATAAATGCTTTGTTCCTGAAACTGGGAAAAAGGCAAAGATGTCCACTCTTGCCACTTCTATAAACATTGTATCAGAGGTTTAGCCAGCACAATAAGGCAAGAAGAGAAATTAAAGTTATGCAGATTAGAAAGGAAGACATAAAACTTTTATTTGCAGATGACATGGTATTATTTGTAGGAAATCCTAGAGGATTTACAGAAAGCTGCTAAAACTAATAAACAGGGTTAGCAAGTGTTGAGTACATAATATTAATACATAAAAATCAGTCATATTTTTATATACTAGCAATTAATCTGAAAACAAAATTAAGATAATTTCCCTCATAATAGCATTGCTAAAAGGAACTAAAGAAGACTCAATAAATGGAAAGACATAACCTGTTCATAGACTGGAAGACTCAATATCATTAAGATGGTAATTCTTCCCAAATTTATCTAGAGTCAATGTCATCCTGATTAAAATCTCAGCAAACTTTTTATAGAAATGAATGTATCAATCCTAAACTTCACATGAAAATACAAAGAACCTAGAATGGTCAAAACAATTTTTGGTTGTTTGTTTGAGATGGAGTCTCACTCTGTTGCCAGGCTGGAGTATAGTGGCACAATCTTGGCTCACTGCAACCTCCACTTCCTGGGTTCGAGCAATTCTCCTGCCTCAGCCTCCCGAGTAGCTGGGACTATAGGCATGCACCACCATACCCAGCTAATATTTGTATTTTTAGTAGAGACGGGGTTTCACCATGTTGGCCAGGAGGTCTCTACCTCTTGACCTCGTAATCCACCTACCTCGACCTCCCAAAGTGCTGGGATTACAGGTGTGAGCCACCACACCCAGCCTAAAACAATTTTGAAGAACAAAAGTAAAGACCTTACACTTTTTGATTTTTCAAATTATCATAAAGCACAATAATCAAAACAGCACAGTACTGACATAAGAATAGACATATAGATCAATGTAACAGAAGAGAGATGTAACAGAAGAGAGTCTAGAAATAAATCTTTATTGTGAACTGAGTTTTGACAACAGTTTTGTCAAGAAATTCAATGGGGAAAAGAAAAATCTTTTCTGCAAATGATGCTAAGACAATTGGCTATCCATATGCAAGAAAAAAATTAGAACTTAGACTGTTGCCTCATACTGTAAAGGAAAAAAATCAAAAATGGATTATAGACCTAAAAATAAGAGCTAAAACTATAAGACTTCTAGAAAACAGGAGAAAAATCTCTGTGACATTGGGTTAGAAAAGATTTCTTAAATATGACACCAAAAGCATGTTCAATTTAAATAAAATGTTGTAAATTAGACTTTCAAAATTAAAAACATTTGCTCCTTAAAAAGCATCATTAAGGAAACATAATGATAAGCCATAGACTAAGAAAAAAATATTTGCCAATCATTTATTTGATAGAGATATTTTGTATCCAGAATATGTAAATAACTCTTAAAACTCAATCATAAGAACATAAGTAACCCAATTTAAAAATGGACAATAGGCTTGAACAGACATTTCACTGTAAACATATACGAATGGCTAATAAGCATATGAAAAGATGCTTAATATAATTAGTCATTAGAGAAATGCAAATTAAAGCCACAGTGAGATATCATTCCACACCCATCAAAACGGGTATAAAGAAGAAGACAATACCAAATGTTAGTATCTCTGTGAAGTATGTGAAGTATCTGGAACCCTCATGCATTTGGTTATGAGACTGTAAAATGGTACAGCCAATTTGAGAAACATTTTGGCAACAGCTTCAAAAGTTAAACATTAACTTACTATTAATAAGTTACTATTGTGTTATCATAGTTAACTTACTCTTAACTAGCAGTTTCACTCCTAGAGATCTGACAAAAGAAAATGAAAACACGTCCGTATAAATACCTGTACATGAATATGCATAGTAGCATTATTCACAGTAGCCAAAAACTGGAAACGATTCAAATGTCTATCAGCTAGTGAATGGATAATAAAGATACAGAATATTTTCATCTCAGCAAGGATCCCTGTGTTGCCCTTTCATAACCACACTAACTCTCTACCTCACGTCACCTACCACCTCCCACTCACAACCCTTGGGAACCACTAATCATCTCTGTCTTTAATAATTTTTTCATTTCAGAAATCTTATATGATGAAGTTATATAGCTTGCAATCTTTCATGATTGCCTTTTTTTCCCCCCACTCAGAATAATTCCCTGGAGGCTCATCCAAATTGTTGCCTGCATAATTATCCATTTTGTTTTATTACTGAGTAGCAATCCATGGTATGATGGTTAATATTAAGTATCAACATGATTGGATTCAAGGATGCAAAGCATTGTTCCTGGGTGTGTTTATGAGAGCGTTGCCAAAGGAGATTAATATTTGAGACAGTGGACTGGGAGAGGCCCACCCACCCTCAGTGTGGGTGGGTACCATCTAATCAACTACTAGAATAAAGCAGACTTGCTGAGTCTTCTGGCCTTCACTCAGGGCTGGATTCTTCCTGCCCTCGAACATCAGACTCCAAGTTCTTCAGCTTTTTGACTTTTGGACTTACACCAGTGGTTTACCAGGGGCTCCTGGGCCTTTGCCCACAGACTGAAGGCTGCACTGTCAGCTTCCCTACTTTTGAGGTTTCGAGCTTCCTTGTTCCCCAACTTGCAGATGTCCTGTTGTGAGACTTTACCTTGTGATTGTGTGAGTCAATTCTCCTGAATAAACTTCCTTTCATATATACATACATCCCATTGATTCTGTCCCTCTAGAGAACCCTAATACACGTGGTACTTACCACACATACCAATTTGTTAACCATGAACCCACTGAAAAGCATTTAGGTTGTTTCCAGTCTTTGGTAGTTACAGATAAAGCTGCTATGGGCATTCACATATGTTATGTGAGGCTAAGTTGTCATTTCTCTGAGATAAATGCCCAGGAGTGCAACAGCTGGATTGTATGGTAGCTACATGTTTACCTGAAGAAACTGCCAAACTGTTTTCCATAGTGGCTGAGAATTATCTTTTAAAAAATAGTTCTGTTTATTGTTAACCAGGACCAGATAAAAAATAAAAAGAAACACATCTTTATTCAAGGTCATTTATAGGAATAGGAAATTAGAAGTCTATTCGGACTCTCTTACCATAGTTTAATTACTGAGAAAAGGTAACAGTACATTATGATCAAAGCATCTTTGAAAAAAAAAGCAATTTATTACTAAAATCAACTTAAAATTTTGCAGATAATTACACTGTTGGCCTAGGAGCTCAACAACAGTAGTACTTCCATGGTGCATTGATGCAATATTTGGCAGTAAGCAGACTCTGAATGTTTTACTCAACTTTTTGGGATGAAAATACAGGAAACATATGCCATATATGTATACACAAACACACACAAACACACACCTTGATTTATTTTTATTAAGGAACAAGCTCTCAGAAATAGACAGTTTTTTTTTTACAAAACAAAATAAACCCTATCCTTCGAGGTTGAAAAATAAAAATTTCAGAGTTTTTTTGAATACTTTAGAAGGTTCCAAACCTTGAGGCACAATATGTTCATCATGAAATCATTACTGCACAGCAACTGATTTTTTGGGCTACTCTGTTTTCTTGAAATCTGAAGTCAACAGGATTTATGTGCAAAAGACATACATGTTCTGCTTATGCGGGCACCACCCCCAACCTTAAAGCTTTTCAGTTCATTACATATGTATACATGAGAATACTAAACCAGATTTAAAAGCCATTACAAGAACCTACCTGCATACACACCATGTAGGATTTTCTTTCCATATTTACCAGCCACCTGGGTTTCTGCCCATTCCAGTTTAGCATTTCATGCTACCCTCTATACAACTCTACTCAACCACATCTGAATATCTGTCTATAGGGAGATCATAGATCCAAAGGCATTCAGTACAGGAAAAATCACCAGAAATCCTGCCTTCAATCATGGGTATCTGCTGGTTCATTTTATACAAATGAAAGTCACTTTTCATCTTTGATGACATTTCTACCATTATCATTGCCAGGTTGGAGCTGCCACGTTTCTTTGTTCCTGTCACTCTTATTATCAACATTCATGTAACCCTTAATAATGATTTATCTCTCATTAGTGTAATACTGACTTACTTGAAGAAGTTATAGCCTTTCCCAATAACAACTATAACACATATTTTCATTCAACTATAACACATATTCATTGAGTGTCTACTATTTTCACTACTATTTCACTGGATATTCTGTGGTGAAGGAGATAAATATAGTTCTCCCCAATGGTGAAAACAGATATTAAGCAGATTGTCACATAAGTAATTAATTACCATGTTAGAAAGCATAAGAAAAAAGTGTGTGTGTATGTGAGAGAGAGAGAGAGAGAGAGAGAGAGAGAGAGAGAGAGAGAGAGTGTGTGTGTGTGTGTGTGTGTGTGTGTGTGTGTATGGGGTGTGTGTATGTATATATGTAGGTATGGGGAAATGTATACATAAAGGGACTCAATATAACCTAGCAAAAATTGTAGGCAAGAAAAAGATGTTCAAGCTGAGATCTGAAAAAGATTTGGAGTTGGTTCAATGGAAGAAGTGTCACTAGAGTGAGAAGAATTTTGGCATAGTTAAAAGCACACTGAATGTCACTGTGGCTGGAACTCAGAGTTAAGTAAAAGAGGAGATCTAGGGAGGTAGGCAGGAGCCAGACTGTGCCAGGTCTAATAGGCTCTGAATGTCATTCAAGTTGCATTTGAAGAATTTTTAAGCAGGTTTTAACCCAGTCATAATCAGATTTGCATTTTAAAAGGATCACTCTTGAAGAATGAAATAAGTAATCATTTTGGCCCAGATTGGAGAACATGGAGGGAGGCCAATTAGAAGCCTTTTATAGAAGTTCAGGAGAGAAATGATGGATTTCTTGTATTATTGTGTTGGCAACAAATAACAAGAAAAATACCTTAGAGGTAAAGCTAAGAAGACATGGTTTCCAGGAAGAGCAACTGATTAGATAGGGCGTATTTAGGGAATATGAATTCAGTTTGGGACATATTGAGTAGATACCTAGAACATAAGTTCTCCAAGGATACTTTTTGCCTGTTTTGTTCACTGATGCATCCAGGGCCTTAGGAGATAGTCAAGTAGAGATATTCAATAAGCAGTGAAATTACATGGATTCATAGTTGAGAAGAGAGGTTTGGGCTTGAATTAAAAATGTGGAAGTCAGCTGTATACAGATGCTATCAGAAGTCGGGACAATGACTAGCTCCTCATGAGGCAGGGGAGTGGGAAAAGATGAGATCCAGGGCTAGTGTCCATCTCAATTGTTAACAGCTCTCTGTAATACCAAATGTGATGGCCAAATCACTTGATTATCATTTTTGCCCTTCTGTGGGAAACCCAGTGTAGTGCATGCTCTGAAAGGGGCTTGAAGGTGTTCAGGTCCCAGCATTTCTACTGTGGCATTCATTTTGGATCTGTCCTATTGGAACATTAAACCCCTCATCCCTATGGTATGTTTTCTCTCTCCTAACTCTTTTATTCAAGGGAAACGGGTGGAAAGAAATTAGGAAAATTGATTGCGGTCTAAAATGCAACATGATGCTGAAATGTCAATGGAAGATACAGATTTAATACTTTACCCTTTCCAGCTATCATATAAAGATGCAAGTCAGACAAATAGGATACATTTTTAGCCAGGAAGGCAGTTTCAAGCTCTTTATGACTCTGCTACTTTCTCTACCTATTACTCCTTTTTTCAGTCCTCTGGAAGAAGTTCTCCTATTTCTCACTTTTCTGAATGCACCCAGAGCAGAAAGAGATTTGTCAATCTCCTGTATACACTTATCAGTGAACTAAATTTATTGTGAAAAAAGAAAACATTGCCTTTATATATTGTGGTTATCCTTTTTACATAAACCTGGGTGTCACCAGAATCTTTGATACATAACTAATGAACTTTCAATCTCTGTATTTCACACTTAATTTCTCCTTAATAAAATGAGATCCTGTCATACTATGACAGTGTTAAAAATACAGATACACTGATGAAACCAAATCATCTATAAGAATTAGTTCCAAAATATAACTTACTTATCCTAGCCGTGTTTCAATTTCTCTTTCTAAAAAAATTTGCTTATTATATTGTAAATTGTCCTAAGTGGTCAATACAAACTGTCCCCAAAATTTAAAACAGAACTAAACCCACAGTTCCCTCTGTTTTGTGTGTCTAAAATAAAGATTATTTCTCTTATAATCAAGCAAAAGCCTTTTCAAAAGATGGAAATCACAGATACATTCTGCTTAATATCCTTTTCTCTGTACATGGTCCCCAAAACTCTAATTAATAAAGTTCATTGATTAAATATGACTATGATTATAACATATTGTATCATTAGTTGAATTGATTTTAAATTTTATCTACATACTATGAACATATTTGTTACGTGAATTTTGTACAGAACTATTAACCCAATGAAAACATTGTTAGCCCAGTGAGATGTACCAAGGTGACTCCATAAAATGGGAATAATAATGCCTGCCTCATAAGACTGTGGTGGGAATTAAATGAATTAATGTTTGGAACGCTTTCAGAATAGTCTCTGGCACATAGCAAGCCAAATTCACTTTGGCTGCTGTTGCTGCTTTTGCTGCTGACAAACATAATTCCTGCTTATCTGCATTAGCAAAGATCAGAGTGGGGATCATGGTTATGTTGGAATTACAATCACGATTGTTTTAAAAATATGATACATTGATTACTCAGCAGGAATTCTGTGTATGAATCAAGTAATTTCTAAACCACTAGAAGAGCCACTATTCAAAAGACTTTTTAAAGCACATAATCAATTTTTTTAGGAAAGATTCCCATAATAAAGCAAATTTCCCTTCTGCTACCACATTCCCCTAGCAGATGTTCCAGTTGGCCTCTGTGACAACCTGCTTGAGAACTGGTTCCAGCCTGGATTGGAAGGAGGTATGCTACAAGAGCTGAGATGGCAAAAGACCTTAGCTGATAAACCTTCACAGTCTAAAAATCATGTATTTACTTTTCTTATTACAAGCCACTCTTACTTTTCCTGACATGGTCACATGCTGGTTCCCCAGCTCCTTTCTCACCCTTATGATCTTCCATACCTACTCAGATCTGTCCTCCTGACTCTCAGCCAACGTTTGTCCTGATTCTTCTCAGTGGTTCACAGACATCAGATGAGGCTCACCACCGGGGTATATCTCAGGACCATTCTGTTCTCCTCTTATTCCACACTCTTCACTTAAACCCTATGACAGTTCACTTGGTCCTGGCTTCCCATCTTTCTGCAGGTCTGATGCTGGCTGTACCCCAGCATGACAGACAGTTAAGGAAACTGCTATGGACTCACAGGTCTCCATGTGTCTGGGAAGAGTTATGAATCCTCCTGAACTTTCTTACCTTTTGTTCTGTATCTTCTTCCTCCTACCTGAGCATTTTATAAGAAATCTAAAAAATGATCAATATGTTCATGAGAAGACAGTTATAGGTCATTGTTTCAAAGCTGTGATCTCCCGGACTCCTCAGCCCCCCACCACGCATTATATAACTTCCAGCAAAGAGTTGGGTTAGTTCCTTCTGGGGTCCTGTGATGAGGTTGGGAGGGACCCAGGTGTGGCCAGAGTGAACTAAACAAGTTTTTGAACCTTGATTTCTCAGAAAAATCAGGAAGAAAATCTAGCCTGTGGGTCAAAGTCTCCCAACATGCATGCTAGTGCAACCACCTAGGAACATAGATATATATAGATTCAAAGCTCATTAGCCAGATTCTATGTTTCAATACGGACACAAACCAGAACAAGTTAGAGCCACAGTCCCATGAGAGCTCTGTTTACTCCAAGGGCATAAACTAAATTTAAAGATTACCTCTACTTCTGAATTCAAATACACCTACGGCTATTGACCTTAAGGAGCAAGTGGAGACCTTTCTCATTCTTCCGTTGCTCTCTACCCTGCAGAATTGCTGGAGCCCACTCAAACTGCAGATAATCTACCACTAACGTTCTAAAGCCCAACAAAGACTGGAACAATATTCAGCAAAAAAAGAATGATTTACTGATACACATAGCAACACAAACAAATCCCAGAATAATTATGCTGAGTGGAAGAAGCCAGATGAAATAAGAGTACATACTGTATGATTCTACTTATATAAAGTTCTAGAAAATGCAAACTAATCTATAGTAGCAGAAAGCATGTCAGTGGCTGCATGACTATGGGAAAGGGATCACAAAAAGAAAAAGGAGGGAAGGATTATAAAACAGCACACAGAAACTTTTTGAAGTGGTGTATGTTTATTTTCTTGCCTTTGGTGCTGGTTTCACAGGTGTGCATGTGTCAAAATTCATTAAATAGTTCATTTTAAATATGTGCTATTTATTGTAGGTTATGTTGCAATAGAGCTATCTAAAGGTATGCTCCTACTTCTGCTTATTAATATATTACATATTAATAAATTTCCTAATATTAAACCAACTCTGTATTCCTAGAATAAATCTCACTTGGTCAGGACTTATTTTCTTGAAATGGTAGTGGATTCTGCTTGCTAATATTTTTTATTTTTGCATTCTAGACATTTTTTACTTTTAATTTTCCTGTCTTTGAATACTTACTTATATTCAATATTGGAAAGTTCCATTACCTGAATTATATATGTTCTAACTCTAATGTTGGTTGTGTCTGCTGACTTTCAATCATCATGATTTGTTTTCTTGTGTTTGGTAATTTTTCAGTTAGGAGCTTATATTTGATCTAATCGAATTTAATCTAATGTGTGAGAATCCTAAGAGTTCAAGTAGGTACTGCTTCTCCGTGTCTTGAATTTGCTTATGCCAGGCACCAGGAAATACTACCAACCTGGACTACTTTACTTTCTCCGGTTTGGGATTTTCCTGGCTCAATGCACAGTATAAATGTAAACTCCACAATCACAAGTGACTGGATGACATTAAAAATTCTGAGGAGACACATCATGTTATTTTTGTTGTTGTTTTCCACCCAGTACTACAGCCCAGACACTCTCCTCCTAGCTGCCTTTTGCTGCTTGGTCACATTTTTTTCTAACTCATTATTTCATTGAAGTCATAGCTCCTTCAACAGGCCCTGACATTATATTTGTATCCCAGGCTCTATTTCCTTTTCTTACATAGGCACAAAGCCTGTCCTTTAATTTTCTTAGTGAGTATAAACCCCAAAGCTCTAGATTCTAGGTATCAGCATCTGCCCGAGGGTAGGCCAGGCTTCCATGTTCACTTGCAGCCCTGATTTCAGCTCAGTTTTAAATTTTGACTCTTGGGAATTCACTTTCTTGCAAACGCAGCCATTTTAAAAAATATATTTGTTGTTCAGGATCTGTGTGTTTCAGCAGGATGGCTTTTCAGAGTATTGGCTCCATAATACCGCTAGAAGTAGATCCTCACTGTCTTAAGCATGAGACCTTTCTCTTCATTAAATTGGACCTCTGTGTAACACATAATCTGGTCAGAAAGCAATCAGTAGATGAGTGGAAAACTTACTAAAATCTCTTAGACCCTTGGGCTTTTTAAGACCCTAAGGAAAGAAATTTATACATACTTTCCGGGATTTTCCAGACTGCTGTTTACTGGGGCCAGAGTGGATGGCAGACAAAATATGAAATGCTGATAATGCTCTATCATGTTACCAAGAACAAGAGATGTGAATTTCTTACTTCTATGATTCTATAACCAAAAGGAGCCCTGGTGTTTGGGATAGTGCTATCACCGGGTACCATTATAAGAGCCACACCTGTTCTTAGTTACTAAATCCTGATGTTTTAAATTCCCAATTATCTTTCCTTGTGTGTTTCCAGGTGAATCTAGCCAGCAACGGAACATTCCTACATGGGAAAGGGGAGAGTAAAAACAAGTAGAGCATGTATAGTACACAGTAGGTGATGATCACCTGACTGCCATTGCCAATCCTTTCTGGTTGTTTCTGTCTTATTCTCCCCCTCCTTTACAGCCTCATCATCTGGTGTTTCTTAAATTGTTGTATGCAGCAAAATCACAGGTGAACTTAAAATGTTAAATGTCCTGGTTCCATTTCAAAACTAGTGTGTGAGAAAGCAAGCACAGGCCTGGAGTGTAGCAGGTACCTCAGGTGATCACATGGGTGGTCCCCGCACATCACCCTGAGAAACAGAATGTACACACACAAACCTAGAGGTATAGCCTACTGCACACCTAGGCTATATGATATGGCTGATTGCTCCTAGGCTACAAACCTATACAGCATGTTACTATACTGAATACTGCAGGCAACTGTAACACAATGCTAAGTATTTGTGTATCTAAAAATATCTAAACAGAGAAAAGACACAGTCAGGCGTGATGGTGCACACCTGAAATCCCAGCTACTTGGGAGGCTGAGGCAGAATAATTGCTTGAGCCCAGGAGGCATAGGTTGCAGTGAGCTCAGATCACACCATTGCACTCCAGCCTTTTTATCTTTTAAAAGATAAAAGATGGTACACGTGTATAGGGCACTTACCATGAATGGAACTTGCAGGACTGGAAACTGCTCTAGTGAGGAAGTGGTGAGTGTGAAGGGCTGGGATGTAACTGTACACTGCTGTAGACTTTATAAACACTGTACATTTAGGATGCACTGCATTTATTTTAAAAAATTCTTTTTCAAAAATAAATTAAGTTTAGCTTACTAGAACTTTTTAGTTTATAAAATTTTTTAAACTTTTTGGCTCTTTTGTAATAACACTTAGCTTAAAACACAAACACATTATACAGCTATACAAAAATATTTTCTTTATATCATTCTGTGAAGCTTTTTTTCCCATTTAAAAATTTTTAATTTTTAAAAGCTGTTTTGTTAGAAACTAAGCCAAAAACTCGCACATTATCCTAGGTCTGCCCAGGATCAGGGTTATCAGTATGCCTGTCTTCTACCTCCACATCCTGTCCCACTGGAAGGTCGTCAGGGGCAACAACACATGGAGCTATCATCTCCTGTGATAACCATGCCTTCTTTTGGATACCTCGTGAAGGACCTGCCTGAGGCTGTTTTACAGCTAACTTTAAAAAAAAGTAAGTAGAAGGAGTACATGGTGAAATAATGATCAAAACTACACTATACTAAATATATAAGCCGGTAACATAGTCATTATTATGATCAGGTATTATGTACCGTACATAATTGTATAGGCTATAGTTTTATACAACTGATAATGCCATTGGTTTGTTTACACCAGTATCATCACAAACACATGAGGAATGCATTGTGCTGTGACTTTATGATGGCTCCAGCGTCACTAGGCAATAGGAATTTTTCAGCTTCATTATCATCTTGTGGGACCCCTTGGGTATATGAAGTCCACTGTTGACCCAAATGTTATGCAATGCATCACTGTACTTCCCTATTCCTAGTCCTCCTTCCCACCCCGTGTCCATAAAACTTCAGCAGCCTTTTGTTCAGGGCTCCTTCAACACTGAGGCAGTTCACTTGACCCTCAACCAACAAACTATTCCAAGGGGGAAAAATGGAACTGAAGGTGATGGGAGCTTTCTCCTATCTTAGCCTCTTACTAACACTATCACAGTAAGTGATGAAAGTCCTATCACTTCTGTTTGGGCTTGTTTAATCAGCTACTGACATCTCAGGTTCTCTAGCTTAGTTGAGCTCCTGACTCTTATGAGACACACTGAAGCAAAACCATTTATTTTTAGAAACTATGTGAGATAGTAAGTAAGCTGCAAAGCTTGGGGGTAATTTGTTACACAGAATTAGATAGCTAATACTATATCTTTTTCACTTTTCTTATGTACATCTGGACTTTCAGTCACTTCAAAGTGTTATTCATATCTATTATCTCCCTTCTTCCTAAACAATAGCTAAAGCTTACAATATCTGAATAAACTGCTCCAATAATTTATAACAATAAATTTATAAATATGAATTCATAAGAGTATAAAACAACAGTCCTCTTATGACCTCTGCTTACAGGTGAGGAGATTGAGATGCTAGATGTTAATAACTTGCCAAAAATTACATAAACAGTAGGAAATGTAGTGAGGATTCAAACCCTTATTTCTACCACTACACAAGAAAATAGAGCCTAGAGCAGAGCAGCTATTAGCTTTAAGGCCACACAGCTGGCTCGTACTGAATTTGAGTCACTTGACTCCCCTCCCTCCAGGATTCTGAGATAGCCTAGGATTTATGAACAAACTTAGAAACCATTTTCAACTGCCAACCAGAAAGAGTGAGTTGCCCAGAGACTTGGTGGCAGAAACCCTACTCAGGTGTCCAAGTCTGATGCACCCCCTGTGTCTTTATCTGTGTACTGGGGATAAAAATCTGACTGGTTGTAGGGAGCTTACATTCTGATGGTCTGGATCAAGTCCTTTTCTCACATCTCAATTACAACAGAGAGAAGTCCCTCAAGCATGACAGGACTGATAGTGGGGCATAAGACACACACAATTGGAATTCAGCAGGGATTATTCCAAAAACATTGTTCTCTGTGAGAAGATGTGCCCAGAGGAGTATGATGGAATTGTAATGAAATAGAGGGATTTAAGGAGATGATATTCTGGAATTAAAGGTTAATTCAGATTTATTAAACTGGAATTCATGATAATTCTGTGTAACATTGAGCTACAGGTACACATATGGCATACAAGAAGGTGTCTTTACTCACATTTACATACTATTAGAAGAAAGGATGCTTAACTATTTGAGAAAAAAAAGACTTCAAATCCTTTAATTATTTGAAACACTTAAAATGCTATCTGTGGGCCAGGCATGGTGGCTCATGCCTGTAATCCCAGCACTTTGGAGGGGAGGCAGATGGATCACCTGAGGACAAGAGTTCGAGACCAGCCTGGCCAACATAGTGAAACACCATCTCTATGAAAAATGCAAAAATTAGATGGGCATAGTGGTGTGCACCTGTAATCCCAGCTACTCAGGAGTCTGAGGCAGGAAAATAGCTTGAACCTGGGAGGTGGAGGTTGCAGTGAGCTGAGATCATGCCACTGTGCTTCAGCCTGGGTGACAGAGCAAGACTCCATCTCAAAAAAAAATGCTATCTGTAGAATAAATTGGACAGGACTCTGAAGGGGAGTTCAGTCATCAACGTCAGTGGCTCTCTGGGGAGCTTGCAGAAAATGCAGATTCTCTGGCTTTTCTTTCAGATCCGATTCCTTAGACCAGTTGCAATGCACCAGGTGATTCTAATGCAACTGATTCATGCACACTTGTTTGGGGATCTCTGCTGATGTGCTAATTATACAACCGTGTATCTTATCTAGTTATTAAAATGTCCCCTAAGGACTTCTAGTCCCATAATAATTAGAATTTAGAAATTCTTTCAGAAACGCTTTGTGAAACTTTGCAACTGCTAGTTGTTCACACTGGAAATTTATCGTTTACTGATTTATCACCACTGCAATTATTGGAATAGTAAAATTTCATTTGCAATTTGGCTTCACCTCCCCGACAGACCTTATCATAAGACAATGTACCTGAAACCTGAAAACTTGGCCCCACTTCAGGCTCTCAAAACAGCACTTAATCAGTAAAATTTAAGAAACAAATGATTTCACAACTGTACCTCATGTCTGGATGTCCTGGAAATGGTCCCAGTTCTAGTAGCAGGATCTTTGTACTCTAGTCCCAGCAGAAGGGGGTCTTTCCTGGTTTCTTTTCAATTTCATCACTGATCTTTTTGTGTTGTGGAATTCCAAGGGCTGAAACTCCACCAATGAGCCAGCAATGGGCCTTTTGAGCTTCCTGGCTTGACCTCCGACCTTTTCGTGCTACAAGATTCCCTGAATGGTTCACCTGTGCACTGATTACCTCGTAACATACACTGAGAGAACTTCCTTACTTACCTGCTACACTCTGCTGGTATGGCCTGCCCCTAACCCAGCTCAAGTTCTAATAGAGATTGTGTGTCTTACAGTCTTGAAAATTCCCAAGCCTATAGGGTTTTCTGAAACAATCTCTCTGGCATATTTAAAATATATTAAATCTTTTTGTTTGTCACCACATAAAAATCACTTATCATAGAAAAAAACACCTCTGAACCAACTTAAAAAATAAAATGAGCTAAAATCAAAACCTTCACATTTTTAGAAATTTAATTTTCTGATTTTTTTTTCAAGAGAGTTCTTTGTATTTTATTCAAATTCATGAATAATGGATATTTCTTTTAAGATGTCTCATTATGTTTGCAGCATACAAGGTTTCTTGAAATGGCCTCCTGTCAAATACATATGATTTCTATTTGTCTACTGTTAATGTAATTGACTAAACACTTGATTCTACTGATTATGCTTTCCCTTGTAAACCACTTACTTTATAGGCATAAGCAGCTGTGTTTATGCTTCTGTGATTTTCTGGTTTCATTATGAAGTTTTCAGCATGCAATTCAAGAGCAATAGGCAGTCTAAGCACCCAGGCACCAGCTGGCAAGATCTTTACTGAAAAAGGCAATATTCTGTCAACACTTGTAAATGTCATCTAGAAGGATACACATATGCATATATAAAATCACTGCAACCACAATAATTGTGAACATGAACAAGAAGAAAACACTAACTTTTCAGAAAATAATTGATCAACAGTCAAAGACCTGAATTTAACCAACAGCACAAGTGCTTCATCTTCTGTCCATCTCTCAAACGGAGAACTATGAAGAATTTTGTTTTTTAACTTGGGAGTTTGGTATAAATATTCAGAGACAGTAGAGTAATAAGAGCCAGGCAGAGAGAGGGGAAAGGGAGAAAGGCTGGTAGAGAAAGCAGCTATTAAGAGGATAAAGAAGAAATATATACTGAGAAATAGCAAGAAAAGGAAAAGGAAGGAACTTGGGTTGGGGGGAAACTGACTAAGGTATACAAGAAATAGAGAGTGGCAAAAAAGCTCAGTCATCACCAAGGAGGTGTCTGCTATCAATGCCTCCATAACACTTTATTAAACAACAGCTTCTCACACCCCCTCCACGCATCCCCTGGTAACCACTATTCTATTGACTACTTCTATGCCTTTACTAGTTCAGTAGATATAAAGTTATACAAGTGAGTAAGCTCCAGATATCTGCTGTATAACACACTGCCTACAGTTAACAGTGGAGTATTGTGCACTTAAAAGTTTGTTGAGCGTAGATCTCACTTAAGTGTTTCTACCACAAAACAACATAACAAAACTCACAAAGGGACACAAGGAAACTTTTAGAGGTGATGAATGTGTTTATTAACTGAATCATGGTGATGGTAACATAAATATATACATATGCCCAAACTCACCAAATTGTGTATGCTAATTGTGTACATCTCTATTTGTACATTTATTATACCTGAATAAAGCTGGAAAAATAACTAAACATTATACCTTGAAAACATACTTTATTACATAACAAGTTTAATTATTCTTCTCTTGAAGAATAATGCTGGAGAAAAGCTGGTTTGAGATCTGGTTCTGCTGTCGACCATTGGTGTTACCATACAGCACTTTCATTACCTCTTCAGGTTTCAATTTTCTCATATATTAAGTAAGAATGGGTAGTACTTGGCCAGGTTTTGGTAAGGACACACGAGGTAATAAGGCAGTATTAATGGCAAGGCAGAGTGAGTTTGAATCCCACCTTCTAGCTGGGTGACCATAAGCAAGTAAAAGCCTGTCTATACTTGGTTTCTTTTCTTCAGGACAGGGATAGTAAAAATGTTGCCCATGCATATGTGGCTGCTATGAGGATTGACTGGCAAATATCTTTTAAAACATGAAGAACAATGTCTTGGTACTTGGTGGTTACTCAATAAAATGTTGGCTCCTAGCAGTGAGGTAGGTGCTCAAAGGATGGGACTGATGGGACCTTCACAGGAGGGTGGACACTATTTTTGTTTCTCTCTCTCTCTTTTTAATCCTGCTGTCTTGCTGCTGGTCAACACTGCAAGCCCTTGGCAAAAGTGTATCCTGCCATCAGAAATGATGGGAAGCTTTTCTCTCACACCTTTATTTGTTGTGTGCATTCCTGTATTAACAACACTTACCTATGCCTTGTGTAATGCTAATTAGATGGTTATGTAGGTTTTTAACTGCTCTTTTCTTTGAAAAATATTTTTAATTGCATAAGAAATATATGAATACCTTCTCTTGGTTTAAAAAAAGTATGTAAGGCTAAAATCAACTTCTAAGTTGAAACTCTATTCTAGATTCTTCCCCAAAGGCAATCGTTACGTTGATTTTGATGATTATTCATTCATGCCTTATGTTTTACATATATATAAATTCACATGTATGTAACTATGTCATTTAGGATTCTACCAGATAAACAAGTTCTTTCACTGTCCATGTGATCAGTAATAATGACCCCTCTTTCGTATCTGATATTAGTAATTTATGTTTTCTCCTTTTTCCTTGGTCTAGCTAGAGGTTTATCAATTTTATTAACATTTTCAAATAACCACCTTTTGGTTTTATTGATTTTCTCTATTGATTTCCTCATTTCAGTTAATTTCTGCTCCAAATTTTATTATTTCTTTTCTTCTGCTTGCTTTATGATTATACTGATCATCTTCTTCTAGTTTCTTGAGGTGGAAGCTTATATTATTGATTATAGTTTTTCTTCTTGTCTATTACATGCATTCAATGCTAAAATATTCCCTCTAAGCACTGCTTTTGCTGCATTCTACAAACCTTGTTAAGCTGTATTTTCATTTTTATTAAGTTCAAAACATTAACAAATTTCTCTTAAGAGTTAAATTCACATTTTATTTAGAAGTTCATTGTTTAATCTCCAAATATTTTGGCATTTTCTAGTGCTCTTTTATTGATTTCTACTTTACTTAATTGTGGTCTAAGAGCAAATGAGAAATGAGTTCTATTATTTCAAATTTGTTTAAGCATTTTTATGGCCCAGAATTTGGTCTACCTTGGTGACTGTTCCATGTGAAATTGGGAATAGTGTATAGCCTGCTGTTGTTAAATGAAACAATCTATATATGTAAATCAGATCCAGTTCATTGATGGCTCTATTCAGTTCAACTATATCCTTAACTGCTTTTCTGCCTGCTGGATCTGTCCATCTCTGATAGAGATTCCTTTCGTTGGTGTAATATGGTGTATTTTTCTCCATCCCTTTACTTTTAAAATGAGTTTTTTTACTTAGACTGAGTTTTCTGTAGACAACATATTGTAGGGTCTTGTTTATTCATCCATTCTGACAGTCTTTGTCTTTTAATCAATATAGTTAGACCTCTGAAATTTAAAGTGATTATTGATATAGTTGGATTAACATCAACCATATTTGTTACTGTTTTCTATTTGTTGCCCTGTTCTTTGTTTTTCTATTTCCTGCTCTCTTGCCTGTCATCTTTGGTTTTAATTGAGTGATTTATATGATTCCCTTTTCTCTCATCTTATAGAATATACTGATATTCTATGGTGCTTCCCTTCTCCCGACACCAATGATTTGGTTGGTGTCTGTTATTAATTTTAGAAAATTCTCAACCACTTTCAAAAAATGTTTAAGTGGTTGCCCTAGATTTTGCAATATACATATGCAGTTAATCCAAGTTCACTTTATAATAATATTACACTGCTCCATGGGTAGTGCAGATACTTCATAACAGAGTATTCCCAATTTTCCTTTCTTGTCCTGTCTAACACTGCTATCATCTATTTCACTTACCCATAAGCTATAATTACCAAATACATTGTTGCTATTATTATTCTGAACAAACTGTTATATCAATTAAAAATTTGAAAACTAAAATATTTTATATTAGTTTTATTTATACCTTCAACAGTCTTCCTTTCTTTGCAGATCCAAGTTTCTGAATTATATCATTTTCCTTCTTTCTAAAAAACTCTTTTAGTGTTTCTTGCAAGGTAAGTCTACTGGCAACAAATTTCCTCAGTTTTTGCTAGTCTAAGAAAGTCTTCATTTCTCCTTCACTTTTGAGGGATAATTTTAGTAGACACAGAATTGTAGGTTGGTAGGGGATCCTCCTTCCACAACCCCCAATGCCAACACTTAAAAATTTCACCCCACTCTATTCTTGCTTGCATGGTTTCTGATGATAAGTCTGTGTAATTCTACATTTTTTCCTCTATAGGTAAGGTGTTTTCCCCTCTGTTGTCTTTCAAGATTTTCTCTTTGTCTATAGTTTGAATATCATAAATGTAGGTATAGTTTTGGTTTGGTGTGGTTTCTGGGTTTGTGGGGTCAGGGGAGTTGGCATTTATATTGCTTGGTATTCTTTGAGCTTCCTAGAGCAATGATTTGGTGTCTGTTATTAATTTTAGAAAATTCTCAACCATAATTGCACCAACTATTTCTTCTACTCTTTTCTCTATTACTTTTGATATTCTCATTATACATATGTTACACCTTTTGTAATTACTGGATTATTGTTCAGATTTACTATTCTTTATGTTTATTCCTTTTTCTCCTTGATTTTCAGTTTGAGAAGTTTATATGAACACATCTTCAAGCTTTCTTTGGTGATATTCAGTCTACAGATGAGCCCATCAATGGCATCTTTATTTCTTTTATACTGTTTTTTATTTATGGTATTTTCTTTTGATTCTTAGTACTTTCATCTCTGTGCTTATACTACTTATCTATTCTTATATTTTGTATACTTTTGTATACTTTTTCAATTAGACCCCTGTTATGGTTAGGCTTTATATTCCCACAGAAATATCATCTTGAATTGTAATCCCCATAATTCCTATGTGTCTAGGGAGAGACCTGGTGGGAGGTGATTGGATCATGGGGGTAGTTTCCCCCATGCTGTTCTCATGATGGTGAGTGAGTTCTTATGAGAGCTGATGGTTTTATAAGGGGACATTCCCCCTTCATTACGCAGTCTTCTCCTTCCTACTGACTTGTGAAGAGGGTACCTTGCTTCTCCTTTGCCTTCCACCATGATTGTATGTTTTCTGAGGCCTCCCCAGTCATGCTGAACTGTGAGTCAATTAAACGTCTTTCCTTTATAAATTACCCAGTCTCGTGCAGTTCTTTATGGTAGTGTCAAAATGAACTACTACAACCCCTTAGCATATTATTATTTTAAATTTCTAGCTGATAATTAAAAAATCTCTGCCATATCTGAGTCTGATTATGAGGCTTGGTTTGTCTCTTCAGACTATTTTTTGCCCTTTAGTGAACTTATCATATTTTGTTTAAAACCAGATGTAATGTATTGGGTACAAGGAACTGAAATAAACAGGCCTTTAGTGTGAGGTTTTATCTTTATCTGGGTAGGAATTCAGTTGTGTTTACTGTTAGAATTAGGTTGTGTTTGCTATTTGCTGTTACTATAGATGTCAGAGGCTAAAAATTTTCTCTAATGTCTGCTTTGTCTCCTCTGTTGTCCTTGAATTTCCTTAGAGACTCCTTCTTCAATAAAAGCTGAGCCTTGAAGTTCTTTTAATGCTGTAATCCTCAGTTATTATACAGTAAGCCTGTTCATATGGTGAGAGGGGTAGTGGGCTGTGATTTCCACAACTGTTTTTTAGCCCCACACACTAATGAAACAGGAAAGTTAGAAGGAGCTTACGTTGGGTGCTTCCCTTCCCCGGACATCAAAGGCTAGTGGGGGCAGGTAGACTGAATAGTTATTTCTCCCACATCGATGAGGATTCGGTAAAATAGTTTCCCTGAAAGCAAGAGGGAATTTTTCCCCAATCTTCATGCTGAGATCCTGGTGAGACCCTGGAGGTAAAACATATGAGCTCTCCTAAGTCTGGGCCCCCTAGGAATTTTAATATCACAAATAATCCATGCTCAGTCTCCAACAAGTCAATTGTCCTATTGCTCCTAAAAGGCTCTAGTTGCAGCTTTTTCTAATAAATTCAGATTCTCTCTATTTGCCCATTTCTCCAGTTTTTTGGATGGTGGTTTGCTCTGTAACCTCAATTCTCTGATGGATCTAAGAAGAGTTATTAATCTTTAATTTCTTCATCTTTTTTCTGTGTAAATCCAGGAGTGATGACTTCTAAGTTTTTTAAGTGTCAGAACAGAAACGAGAAGTCACTGTCTTCACTTATTATAAATATCATCTTACAATGTTGTCATTTTACTTTAAATAGTTTGTTACATTACAAGAGATTTTGAAAAGAAAAAAACTGAAGTATTTATCCACTTTTATTTTTAAAAATTTCTGGTGCATTTCATCCCTTCAAATAAATCTTATTTTCAACCTGGTATAATTTTCCTGGAGAACATCCTTTAGCATATCTCAATCTGTAGCATTTCTGGTGACAAATACTTTCTGAAAGTGTTTGTATTTTACCACACCTTTTAAACATGTTTTCACTGAATATATAATTCCAGCTTGACATTGAATTTAGGGAATTAAAAAAGAGCATGAGGAGAAAGAAAAAATCTGAGAGTATTTGTGAGGCAGTGGCTAAATGGCAGTGCACACATGTAAATTAAAAGTTTTGTTGTGAAATATGACTCTTCAATAAACTAAGAAGATTCAGGAGTTAGGCTTCATCTTTTTGGAGTAAACAATAATGGCTTAGTTCTCATATTGTCATTATAACACATATTGAAAAGCTTGAGCCAGGATTTCTGGTTTAAAATTCATGTAATAGGTGAACTACTCCCAAGGCAAATCAATAAATATATAGATTTTTAAATATTCTGATTTAGAGTAATTGCTAGATTTCAATGTTGTACTGATGCATATTCTTGAATGTTAGCAACTGACACACTAGTGCAAAATTTTGAACATCTTTTAAGTTTTGAGAAAATCTGTTTTTAATACTTTTTAAAAAAAACTTTGCTTTCTACCTAAGAATATGCTTCTGAGCATTTTCATCAATTAACCAATTAATTACTATTATTATTTTTCGAGATGGAGTCTTGCTCTGTTGCCCAGGCTGGAGTGTAGTTGTGTGATCTCAGCTCACTGCAAAGTCTGCCTCCTGGGTTCAAGCGATTCTCCTGCCTCAGACTCCTGAGTAGCTGGGATTACAGGCACACACCACCATGCTCGGCTAATTTTTGTATTTTTAGTAGAGATGGGATTTCACCATGTTGGTCAGGCTGGTCTTGAACTCCTGACTTCTTAATCTGCTCGCCTCGGCCTCCCAAAGTGCTGGGATTACAGGCATGAGCCACTGCGTCCAACCTAATTATTTTGCTAATATACATACATTGGTACAATTTGACAAAATAATCAATTTGATTTTTAAAACACATTTTAGAAATATCATTTAGCCAATCTTGTGCTTATATTTATCCATTTATATTTTGATGTACACTTAGCTGAGACTTTTATATAAAAATAAGGGTATTTTTTTAATCTAAAACCATTTTTTTGAGATAATTATATAAAGATGCTGTCTAACAGGTGAGATTTCTAGAGGCTGCGGTTAATTTAAGTAAAAACAAAGTCATTATCCTTTCCTTCTTCCAACTTTTATTTTCGGTTCAGGGTACATGTACAGGTTTGTTACTCTGGTAAATTGTGTGTTACTGGGGTTTGATGTACAAATGATTTCATCACCTAGGTAGTGAACATAATACCTGATAAGTAGTTTTTCAGTCCTTACCCTCCTCCCACCCTCCAGCCTCAAGTAGGCCCTGGTGTTTATAGTTCCCCTCTGTGACCGTGTGTACTCATGTACACACTCCCACTTACAACATGTGTTTAGCTCCCACTTACAACATGCAGTATTTGGTTTTCTGTTCCTGCATTAACTCGCTTAGGATAATGGCCTCCAGCTGCAGCCACACTGCTGCAAAACACATGATTTCATTCTTTTTTATGGCTGTATAGTATTCCATGGTATATGTGTGTCACATTTTCTTTATTCAGTCTACCACTGATAGGCATCCAGATGATTCCATGTCTTTGCTATTGTGAAAAGTGCTACAATGAGCATGCATGCATGTATCTTTACGGAAGAAAAAATTATATTTTAGTGGGCATATACCTAGCAATGGAATTGCTATGTTGAATAGTACTTCTAAGTTCCTTGAGAAATCTCCAAACTTCTTTCCACACTGGTTGAACTAATGTATATTTCCACCAGTGGTGTATAAGTGTTCCCTTTCCTCCACAACCTCACCAATATCTGTTATCTTTGAACTTTTTAGTAAAGTTGAATAAAAAGTATGAGCTATGTCTCATTAATCTGCATTTCTGTAATGATTAGAGATGTTGAACATCTTTTTATTTGGTTGTTGGCTGCATGTATTTCTTATTCTGAGAAGTGTCTGTTCATATCCTTTGCCCAGTTTTTAATGAGGCTGTTTTTTTTGCTTGTTGATTTGCTTAAGCTCCTTATAGATTCTGGATATTAGACCTTTGTCAGACACATAATTTGCAAATATTTTCTCCCATTCTGTAGGCTGTTTACTTTGTTGACAGTTTCCGTTGCTGTGGAGAAGCTCTGTTGTTTAATTAGGTCCTGCTTGTCAATTTTTGTTTAGTTGCAATTGCTTTTGCCATCTTCATCATGAACTTTTTGTCAAGGCCAATGTTCAGAATGGTATCACCTAGGTTTTCTTATAGAGTTTTTATAATTTTAGTTTTTACATTTAAGTCTTAAGCCACCTGGGGTTGTTTTTTAATATGGTTAAAGGAGGGGTCTAGTTTGAATCTTCGGCCCACGGCTAGCTGGTTATCCCTGCACCATTTGTTGACTAGGGAGTCCTTTTCCCACTGCTTTTTATTGTCAATTTTGTTGAAGATCAGATGGTTGTAGGTGTGTGGCTTTATTTCCGGGTTCTCTAACCTGTTGCATTGGTCTATGTGTCTGTTTTTGTACCAGTACCCTGCAATTTTGGTTACTGTATCCTTGTAGTATAGTTTGAAATCAGGTAGTGTAACACCTCTTTCACAGAAAGCTTAGAAGTTTTTCTATTTATCCTTACAATTTAAAAACTTCCTAGAATATGTCTAAATACTATATATACAAAATATATATACATCAATGCCATCAGGCACTTGACAAACATTCCAATCTAAAGATTCAGACCTTTCTTTAGCTCAAGGACACTTTCTTCCTCTATTGGTTTCATTACAATATTATTTCAATTTATGGTCTTACGTCTTTGCTGGAATGGCTATTATTTCCATGTTTCATGGAGGTGTCATCCAATTCTATTCCCTTTTCTCTTATGATTTTTCTCATTATAATTTTGCTTTGTGCTTTGAGATATGTTGTAGATTTAATTGTATCCTCCAAAAAGATGTGTTAAAGTCCTAACCCCAAATGCCTACTAATATGACCTTATATGGAAATACAGTCTTTGCAAATGTAAGTAAGTTGACATGAATCCTAAATCAAATGCCTGGTATCCTTATTGGGAGAGGGAAATCTAAAGATACAGAGATACACAGTGGAAGAAACCCAAGTGATGGCAGAAGCAGAGATTGCAGTGATGCAGCTAAAAGCCAAGAAATGCCAAAGACTGTCAGCAAGCACCAGAAGATGGGAAGAGGCAAGACAGGATTTTTCCCCAGATCTTAAGGGAGAGCATTGTCCCGCTTAAACTGTGATTTTGGACTTCTAGCCTTCAGAACTGTGAGAGAATACATTTCTGCTGTTTTAAGCCCTAGTTTATTACAATTTTGTCATGGAATCCTTGGAGTGTCACTTTTCTGTGGCTGGTGGTGCCTTTGCCTGAATTTTGCTTGGGTCCCTGGGCCTGTTCTGCCTAAAAGGCCTGGCAGGCTGCACTTGGCTCATGCTACCAGCCTGAATCCCATGCCTGCCAACAGCAAGCCAGGTGCAGAGCAGGAGGAGTGTGTCAGCCAGTGAGTGTGGGGTCTGGTCACTGCACAGCCAGGCATGCTGGCTATGGTGGGGTGGGCAGCTCCAGATGCTAGCTCCCTGGAAGGCTGTGGCTGGACCAGGCATACCACAAGCAACTTCCCCTGCTGACACTAGGGGATAGAGTGGGACCTGGAAGCTTGGAGATGCCAGGGACTGCAGAGCCCCAAAGAGGGTGTCACAGCCCTGGCTCAGGGAGCTCCTAGATCTGGCCTCTCTGAAGAACCACAACTCTTCTCTCTTTTTCTCTTCTCTCCTTCTCATCGAGCAAAGGGGGTGTTTCAGCCCTGTTTGTGTTACAGCTTTTTCAGCCTCACCTTTCAGTGGGTCCTGAGTTCTTGGCCCACTTTCAGGAAGAATGTGGTAGGCAGACATGTGGAGGATAAACAAGGCAAAGAGGTCCTTTAATGAAGGACAAAACAGCTCAGAGGAGACCTGCAGTGCATACCTCCTCTCAGCAGGCAGGTCATATCAGCAAGTGTCCAGCTCTCAGCAGAGAGGAGAAACGGAGTAGGTGGTTATTCTCCACAGGCATGTCATCCCTAAGTCTGCCTGAGTCTGGCTGAGTTTGGGGGTTTTTATGGGCTTCAGCAGAGAGGAAATGTGTGCTTACTGGTCTATGGGAGGCCATGGGAGGGCCCAGAAAAAGCACCGTTAAGTTCCCTCTCTCCTTAACGGAACTGGCAGACTGGCACTCAGGCTTCAGGCCCTCCCCTGCTTGAAAGTGGGGCTTCAGTAGAGACCCACAGCTTTTCACCAACAAGCCAGTCTGCCTCCTGCCACCACCATTCATGGCATCCAGGCTGTTCATGCCAAGGGGTGTCTGCAGGCCAGCACTGAGCTGCCCTCAGCAGCTCCCTCAACTTTCCTCCTGTGCTCATTGACACCCCAAAGTTCAGAGGGGGCTAAGGCAGGAGGGGGCTGGTGTGTCAGCACTACCCAGAGCATGCATACATCTGGCCAGGTTGTGACAGGCTCTGCCTCGGCTTTGCTCAGAAATTGGAGTGTGCTGGGAGCAGAGAGAGGCCAGACAGCAGAAGCAGGCACTTCTGTTCCTGTCCGGGCAGCTGGGATTCCCAGGTCCGAAAGTACAGAGATGCCTGGGTCTGCGGCCATGGCTAGGCAGCTGCAGCTGTTACTGGGAGAACAGGGCTCCCACCTCCTCCCAGCCCCCAAGAGCACAGAGATGCTCTGGTCTGGAGCTGTGCCTGGGCAGCCACAGCGGCACCCGGGAAGCATGAGGCTATCATGCTGCCAACTGGGAAGGGGGTGGGGCTTACATCTGTTCCCAGCTCCCACTAGCTCCATGGAGTGCACAGCCCCAGCCACACCTCCTCCACTGCAGCTGGCACCTTTGCAGTGGCTGCTCCAGATGGATCACTGCTGCCATCAATTTTGTTACAGCAGCCCTGGGAAACTAATACAACATAGTTCTGCTAGGTGTTACAAGTCTACTTGGAATATACAGTTTGTATACTTCATTTTATTTACAGAATTATTTAAATAAAGAATTATGTCTGTTACTATTTATAAGAGAAAGTATCCTATAACCTCTACTTGACTCTCCTTAAACCGTACTAATATTTTATAGTTATGGTTTTAAAATTTTTTATTGACATATAATATACATATATTCAGGATAGATGTGATATTTTGATACACCCATCTAATGCATAAAGATCAAATTGTGTAATTGGGATATCCATCACTTTAAACATTTACCTTTATTCTAGTAACATTTGTACACTAGATTATTGTTAAATATAGTCATCTTACTAATCTGTCAAATGCTAGATCTTATTTCTTCTAACTGTGTATTTTTATTAATTAATTAACCTCTCATAATTTCAGCTTTAATTTGTCTTATTGAACAGATTTATCTCACAAAGGATTTTTTTTTAATCTAACTTTCATTTGTGACTGCTAGTTTCTCGTAGGTGTTATTTTGTTGTTGTTGCTGCTGTTGGCGAACTGGAGCTCAGGTCTGATTTGGGGGTACCCTACGTGGTGGCAATTTCACAGGTGGTGGCAAGCAAAGTGACTCCTCCTCCTGTGGGCTAATAATGATGGAATAGGCAGGAAACCAATTTCCTGCTAAAGGACTTGGTGAAGGCCTCTCTGCAGCTTGGTCTTCCTATATCCTTTCCCTAGCATCAGGGGCAGGGTAGGCAGGGCCTGTCCACTCAGCAACTTCTTCATCTCTTGGGAGTCGAGAAGACATGATATGCTCATGCTAGACTAATGTTTGTCTTTCCATGGGGTCCCCAGCTTTCTGAGGTCAAGCTCTTCCCAAGGTTCTCTCCTTCAGGGTCCTTTCCTGGGAGTCTGCCTACTCTCCAAGGTGCTTTACCAACCAAGAGGAAGAAAACTCCTGTGCCCCTGCAGTATTATTGTTTGTGCCATCAGTATTTAAAGTGTCTTATTTCTAAAATTTCAAGTAGTCACAATAGAGTCCAATCAATACATGCATGTGTATTTTTAACAATAAATAACTTGCTACTTCTGGCATTCAAGGGTGGTCACCAACTAAAGTCTTCAACATAAGGCAAGTATACGGGAACAGGTTACAAAGTAATATGGAATATCTTCTGCCTAGAAAATAGGTAGGAAAATGTATGAGTATTTAAGCATTTGTTTGATAAACTCGGTATCTTAGTCCCTTTTTTTGTTTGTTTGTTTGAGACAGAGTCTCACTCTATTGCCCAGGCTAGAGTGCAGGGACACAATCTCCACTCACTGTAACCTTCACCTCCTGGGCTCAAGTGATTCTCCTGCCTCAGCCTCCCGAGTAGCTGGGATCACAGGTGCCCACCATACCCGGCTAATTTTTGTATTTTTAGTAGAGACATGGTTTCACCTTGTTGGCCAGGCTGGTCTCTAACTCCTGACCTCAAGTGATCCGCAGGCCTCGCCCTCCCAAACTGCTGAGATTACAGGCATGAACCACTGACCCCAGCCTCTTTGTTTTATTAGTATATTTTGCTGCTTCTTTAACATGAAAGAATTTTAGCTCTATATAAATTAGGTAGCCTCCTTAGAATAATGTAATCTAAAAATAAATCTAAAGATTTTATTAACAGTGATCTTTTTGACCTTGGTGTATAGTTTCCTAGAATATAGTTTTTTTAAAAAGATCTATCTAGTCATTTAAATACTTAGCACTGTGGGTAAGATGAGAGTTTATCATCCAGTGGGTATAGTTAGACTTTCTTCCTGCAAAATATGATTCTCTTTTAAAAATAAATTTGCATCTTTAGTTGAACCAAGATGGAAAATTTCCTTATCTCTTCCAACCTCTAAGAAAGAAAAAAAAATCTAAAAGTAATACATTATTACCAGCACTAGAAAATTAAAAAAAAGAGAATAAGAACATTTGAGAAATACCTGAAAAGTAAAAAGCAGGCAGGATCAGATCTCTGGGAAAATATAGGGAATGACAGCCCAGAATAAGCCCCAAACAGTAGATTGCTGCAGCCATAGTGATAGTTTCAGAGAAGTTTCAAGTGTAGGATGACTGGAGACAGGGAATGGAAGGAAATCATGGGCTAATTTTAGATGGTCAGATGGGCGCAGGGGGAGCACTGCCCCTCCTCTGACTGCTCTTGCTGAACGGTGTGTCTCCTAGCTGGGGGAATCTGTTTTGTTCTGTTTTGGAGACCGGGTCTTGTTCTGTCACCCAGGCTGGAGTGCAGTTGTACAATCATAGCTCACTACAACCTCGAACTCTCGGGCTCAAGCAGTTCTCTTGCTTTCGCCTCCCAAAGTGGGGATTACAGGCATGAGCCACTGCGCCTCACCTCATCCTGAAGCTGATAAGTTAACATCTCCCTATTGGCGGAAACAGAACTATCCCTCCAGTATCAGGCTGTGCCCCCAGTAAATCTTATTGTTTTACTGCTAGTAATACTGCCTACCACCCCTCCAGGAAATGAGCCTCAGACCCAGAAAACTGTATTGTTTTACTGCTAGTAAGACTACCTACCACCCCTGCAGGAAATGAGTCTCACACCCAGAAAATTAATTGTGGCCAGTTCTTTTCCGCACCCTGTCTTGCCCTTCCCCCACAATGGCCAGAGACAGCCTAGATAGAATAGCCAGACTGTCAGGGTGAAAGGTGCGTGGAGGTCGCACTTACTCCATGTGAAGTTCCTTTGGCTAGACTAACGGAGCCTCCTCTACGCCGCATTGCCCACAGACTTTTTCCATGACTTACCCAGTTGACTTAGTGTCTGTTTAATGATTAGGAATTCCTATTTGCTTCTTGTTAATAGTATATCTACAAACCTTTTAAAACAGAACAAAAGGATATGAATAAACTAAAGTCAGACTCAGTCAAGTACAGCAAAAAGATATTAACAATGGCAGAGTTAAGCAATAGTTGGCTTTTGTCTCCTTTTAAAATGAGTTTTCTCAGGGGACATACAAATCTAAATTATTCCCAGTTTCTCTAATCATATCCAAGAGTTATATCAGTCTGTCTATTCATTACTTTTTATATATATCTGGAAGATAATATTCTGCTTCTATCCAGCAGACAAGTAATCTGAGTGAGACAATTTACAAGATTTGGGACTCACTGGTCAAGAAAACACTTAAATATCTCTGGTGACACAGAGCTTTGCTAGATCCCTGTCTGACCAAGAGGTCTTTGTGCTTTTCTAGGGTAATCTTGGAGTCAAGAAGACATGGTATGCTTATGCTAGACTAATGTTTGTCTTTCCATGGGGTCCCCAGCTTTCCAAGGCCAAGCTCTTCCCAGGGTTCTCTACTTCATAGTCCTGATTTGGGAGTCAGCCCTACTCTCCAAGGTGCTTTACCAACCAAGAGGAAGAAAACTTCTGTGCCCCTGCAGTGTTGTTTGTACCCTTAGCATTTAAAGTGTCTTATTTGTAAATTTTCAAGTAGTCAGAATAGAGTCCAATCGATACAAGTATGTGTATGTTTAACAATAAATAACTTGCTACTTCTGGCATTCAAGGGTGGTCACCAACTAAAGTCTTCAACATAAGGCAGGTATTATAGACGAACAGGCCACCAAAGTGAAGTAGTTATGCATATTAACCATTTGATGATACGTTCAGCAGGGAGCCATGAAGATCCTATTGCAGTCTGGTTACCAATCTCAACTAGAACGTGTCCATGGACTAGAGGACAAGTTTCATTTAAGACAAACAACAGAAGGTAACACAAGCAAGATCCATTTCTTCTCAGTTTGTCTCATCTCAATTCCTTTGCTGCAAATTCCTTTGCAATTCAGCAAATTCTTTTTATCTTATTCAAGGTCTCCTTTTAAGATAATCACACAAATGATAAATGCACATGATCACTTCACCCAAGTCACCATATAAATAAATGTATTTGCGCAGTGCAATCAATTCTCCAAATGTTTCCCCTACCTTGTTTTCATTCCTTACCAAATGATCCTTTCAAAAAAAAATGTAACCTGAGGACAGTCAGGAGACTAAGTGTAGGAAAACTGTGAACCTTAAGAATTAGGTTCACAGGAAGAAAATTAAAAGGTAGATGGCTAGATTTTAGGGATTACATGTTGGGATTAAACAATACCCCCTAAAGTGCTTGATAATAATCTGGTAAATTTGGAAGGCTCTAATGATAATTTGGTAAGCTCGAAAGAATGGCTTTTTTAAAATTAGCTTTCCAAAATCTATTTTTACTTCCTAACAACACACTCATTTTTTTAAAGTTTTTTTTTTCCCACAGCTTTTATTAAACATACACTGTCCAGAAGGCTGTTCTGCTCCAATGACTTCTCTAGAGACAGCTACACTGACTTCGGAGAAGGCATTTATTCAGTTTGAAGGGACAATTCTGTGCTCTCCACTGGAGTGGTACCTAAGGTCATGACTACTTATGCTCCTGTGGGTGTCTGCTGATGATAGGAGCCATTTTCAAAGTCTGTAGGATGAAGGTGACTTTCACAAGAGAGTACTTGTATTAGTCTGCTAGGGCTGTCATAACAAAGTGGCACAGCCTGGGTGGTTTAATCAACAGAAATTTACTTCCTCATATCTGTGAAGCCTAAAAGTCCAAGATTAACATGTTAGCAGGGTTGGTTTCTTCTGAAGACTTCTCGCCTTGATGAGA
>PVKP010021100.1:0-39716 GCA_004027715.1 Plecturocebus donacophilus | reverse complement strand
CTCAGAAGGCCAGCAGATATGCCTGTGGGGAGGAGGGAAGCTGAGGAGGCCCTGAGTGCATGTGATCCTCCCCCAGGGAACCTGTATGAGAGATGAGCCTCAGACACACCAAAGAGTGGTAGAATCCCGCCACCTCCACCCCTGACTCCCGGAGCCCAGGGCTCTAGCTCCAAACCCTCATCGGAGGAGGAAGAGAAAGCACAGGGACTGAGGACAGCATGTGTCCCCCACATCCCCTCCCCATGTCCTCAGCTCTAGTGGCCGGAATCCAGGCCTGCCCTTTGTGTTCCTCAGCAGAGGGACCACAGAAGGGCCAACTCCACTCTGGAGCTGCATATCCCAGGGATAGGGGCAGAATGGCCTGGGCCTCAGTGCCATCATCCCAACCACAGTCGCCACCTATAGCCCGGGGACCTGTCACACTGGAAGCTGAGAATGGTGTATCCCAAAGAGGCTCTTGGTAGTGGGGCCAACCCTGCAGGGGCCCAGACTCACCATGGTACGAGAGCCCTAGAGTCAGGCTGCAGAGGCTGGTGGGCACGTCACAGGAGATGGAGACCCTTTCCTCACTGGCAAGCTCAATCCTGGGGACGTCCCTCCTTGTCATGGCAGGAGGCAGCTGGAGGTCTGGACAGCTGTCCCCTGGTAGGAAAGAGTGGTACAGCCTATAGGCCTGTGGGCCAGAGAGAGTGGGCAGAAGGGCTGACCCACAGACAAGGGACAAGCTTAAAAGGGCCATCCCCCCAGGTGACCTGCCACAGGCACAGGTCTCCAGGGGAAGCTCGGGCCTCTCCTCCTCACCTGCAGGCTGGGGTAGAAGATGAGGATCATGTAGTTCAGCTCCACGGTCAGAGCCGTGAGCCCTGAGCCTGTCCAACTCAGCATCAGGGATAGCAAAGTCTTGGGCCAGAAGGATGCTGCCACACTGGGTGCTGAGGTCCCACACCCAGCTGTCAAAAGTCACCACATGCTGGGGGCCCAGCCACCAGGGCATAATCTGGGGAGAAGCAGCCCCAAATGCAGAGTGAGTGGAGCCAGCTCCACCCACCGCAGTGAGAACCCAATGCCTGCTGGGCACTCCGATGCCTAGAGCCCCAGCTTAGCCTGCCGGGCACTCCGATGCCTAGAGCCCCAGCTTAGCCTGCCTTGAGGCCAGGAGTCCCCCTCCACTGGTGCAGCAGCCAGAGGCCAGCGATAACCCACCAGCTTCAGGATGACATGAGCTGAAGAGCTACAGCCAATTCAGCCCTAACAAGGAATGGAGTCCTGAAACCTGCTACAAAAATCTTGTGCTAAGTAACAAAGACTGGCTCAGAGGACACATATTCTATGCTTCTGTTTACATCAGATGTCCAGAGCAGACACAGCCATGGACATATAGCAGGCAGACTGGTAGCTGTGGGGTTTCATTTTAGGATGATAAAAACATTTTAAAATCTATTGTGGTGAGGCATGCACAACGCTGAATAAACTAGAAGCCACTGAATCATGCACTTAAAATTCACAGATCAGCTGGGCACAGTGGCACTAAGCCATCCCAGGGCTTTGTGGGGCTGAGGCAGGAGGATAACTTGAACCCAGGAGGTCAAGGGTGCAGTGAGCTGAGAGCGCACCACTGCACGTCAACCATGACAACAGAGTGAGACCTAGTCTCAAAAAAAAAAAAAAAAAAATCACAGATCATACAAGTCACCCATTTAATCTCAAGGAAGCTACTGGGGGCAGGGGGAAACATTGACTGTTTATGTGGATGGCCAACGGCTCCCTCAAACATGACAGCAGCGTCCTGCAGACCTGCCCTCTTCAGGGGAGGGAAGAGATGGCCTGTGAAGGAGCAGGTCTGACCAGTCCAGCCAGTGTGGCCCCTGAGCTGTGCCTTGGGGGTTCTTGTGCCCATGGCAGGGAAGCACCATCTATGGTGCACAGCCAGGCACCTGATGGCCAGGGCCAGCATCCTGAGGGAGGCACTACCAGCCCCATGGTCAGCTGTCAGAACTGAGGGGCACAGAGAAGCCCATGGTCACACACACAGAACTTGAAGACCAGGCTGTTTTCTACATCAACATGCTGCTTAGACATGACTGCACCCACACTTCTAGGGAGCCCTAGGCCTCCATGTGAGTCCCACACAGATAAACCACTCCTAGCCAAGCCTGGGTACCGTGGCTCCCCCATGGACATGAGGGGCTTCCTCATGCATTAAGAACCGTACATGCCCCTTACTCATGTGAGCGAGCCACGTTGTTACCTGCATTTCACAGTGAAGGAATCTGAGTCCACAGAGGTTAGCAGACTCACCTGAGCCACACACAAGCTCCCCAGGAGCCCAGAGCCAGTCATCCCAGCACCACTGTTGGCTGCAGGTCGCCCCTGACCTGCAAGTATGAACTCAATTAATGACCTTCCAGCTGCAACGGGAAGTCTGCCTTCTGCTCCAGCAGAGCCCACAGGGCGGGAGCTGGCCTGAAACCCTGAACCACCCACTATACTCCTCTGCTGGGCCAGGCCTTATATTCTGGACAAAAGCAGGATATGTAGCCTCAGCCCTAGTCCCATAGGACCTTGGGAAGTCCAGTAAGCTCTGGGCCTGGCACTGTGATGCCATGAGCCTCTGCAGGCTTCCCTTTGCCCCCACAGTACCTGCCCCTGCATGGCCCTGCTGCTGTGCTGATGGGGCAGGGGGCTCCCAGGGAGGAGGGCAGCACAGCCTGGGGCAGAACTCAAACTCACAGGGACTCTGCAGCAGGCAGCATCTGAGCCAGTAGAACTCAGCCAGCACGTTGGCCCTGGACAGCTCTCGGAGCAGATGCAGCAGCTTCTCCACCAGGTAGCTGGTCACCTGGGCCATGTCCAGGGACTCGTCCCCCACAGGCAGCAGTGGCAGCATCACCACCACTGAGTACTTAGAGGGAATGCACAGGACAAGTCACTGTGCCTGGCCAAGATGTGCTTCCTTTGGCTGCAGAGGGGGAACTCACAGGTCCACAGGAAGAGCTCTGCCACGGAGAGCATGGGGGTGCTTCTCGGCGAAGGGCTGTCCTTGTTCTAGGAAATCCCATAATGAGGTGGAGGAGGACAGAGGCTGGCATGACAGCGGAGGTGGTGGGTGAGGCTGTGACAGAAACAAGCTGCCCTATTTTGAGGACACAGATGTCTGATGTCATGCATCAGACATCTGCCCCCTGGGTCTTGGGCAGCATGGGGCCTGTGTGTGGGAATGCCAAGGACAGGAGGTGGAAGGTATAGGAAATAGTTTTGTTTTTTGAGACAGAATTTCATTCTGTTTCCCAGGCTCGAGTATAGTGGTACTATCTTGACACTGCGACCTCTGCCTCCTGAGTTTAAGTGATTCTCCTGTCTCAGCCTCTGGAGTAGCTGGAACTACATGCACTCACTGCCATGCCCAGTTAATTTTTGTATTTTTTGTAGAATCAGGGTTTCACCATGTTGGCCAGGCTGGTCTCGAACTCCTGCCCTCAGGTGATCTGCCCAAAGTGCTGGGATTGTAGGCATGAGCCACTGTGCCCGAACAACAAGTCTAGGAAATTTCTGCAGTTTAGGGGAGGCCTGGAACTTTCTCAATATGTAGAGTAGGGCCAAGCTTGTGGGATCTGAATGATCAGGGAGATTTCGGCTCACATGGGGGTGGAGTGGGAAGAGGAACAATCCACACTCTTGTTGATGGGCCGGTGGAGGGGGTGCAGGGGCAAGTGGCCTCACTTACCTTCTAGGGAGCCCAGGGGCACTGCAACTGGGGGCAGGAAGCAGCCTCAATGCCCTCCCTGCCAGTTGAATCCATTTTTTGGCACCCCCACCAAATCTCACTCACCAGCTAGGCGAATAACTAGGCAGGTGATTCTTCAGCCAAGCCAAAGCCCTGCCCTGGGAGCGCTTCCCTTCCTCAGCCTATATTCTGACAGCAAGGCAGCAGGAGCATGAACTTGTATTACATGGAGACTTTTCCTCATGATGCAGGTTTAGTTCCTATTCTACAGCTGGGGAAACTGAGGCACACAGAGACGATGCAGAGGAATCCCAGTTAGAGACAGAGCCAGAGTCCAGATGCTCTGCAAGGCCACCAGCATGGAAGAAGGGGCCTGCCCTCCTGCCTGGAGCCCCTTTCCTGGTGGGCCTCAGGCCTGTGAGGGAAAGGGATACTGGGTCCCAAGGCCCCTGTTCTAGACTGGGTTCCCCACTTCTATCCACCACCCCTGTGTTCTCAACACAGGGACCAAAGGGGCCTTTTGAAGTGAAAGGGTGATCACATCCTTCCTAGGTCAGAACAGAAGACAGAGTCCTCCCCCACACCCCCCAGCCTTGGGACCTCCCATTCCCTCCAGTTGCATCAACCCCACCACCTTCCTATTAAAACAGGCCAGGCATGGTGGCTCATGCCTGTAATCCCAGCACCGAGTCTCTGGAGCCCAGGATTCTGAGACCAGCCTGGCTAATATAGTGAAACCCTGTCTCTAGTAAAATACAAAAATTAGCCGGGTGTGGTGGCAAATGCCTGTAATCTCAGCTACTTGGGAGGCTGAGGCAGGAGGATCACTTGAGTTTGAGAGGCAGAGGTTGCAGTGAGCTGAGATCACACCACAGCACCCCAGCCTGGGTGACAGAGAATGAGACTCCATCTCAAAAACAAACAGGACAGTGACATCCCTCTCCCAGGCCTCTGTGCAGTGGTGCCCCCACCTGGAGCCCTCTTCTCACACCGGCCCCATGGCTCTTGCTCAAACTGTACCTTCTCCTCAAAGCTGACCATGGCCACACCACAGGATCCTCCACCCACCATCTCACCAATGTTCCTTCTCTAGCATTTGCCACCTAATGTATCGCTCAGTGGTAGTAAATGATGAGCAGTGGGCCACACCCAGCCTGTGGCTGGCTTCTGCACGGCCTGCAAGAAAGAAGGGCTTTTGTGTGTTTAAAAGATTACAAAACAGGCTGGGTGTGGCAGCTCATATGTGTAATCCCAACACTTTGGAAGGCCAAGGGGGTTGCATCACCGAAGGTCAGGAGTTTGAGACCAGCCTGGACTGGCAAAACCCTGTTTCTACTAAAAACGCAAAAAAATTAGCCAGTTGTAGTAGTGCACACACCTGTAGTCCCAGCAACTCGGAAGGCTGAGGCAGGAGAATCACTTGAATTCAGGAGACAGAGGTTGCAATGAGCTGAGATCACACCTCTGTACTCCAGCCTGGGCAATAGAGCGAGACTCCATCTCAAAAAAATGATTATAAAACAAAAGCAAGGAAATGTGACAGAGCAGAATGGCCTGCTTAAGAGGTGACTCTCAGGCTCTCTGCAGGGAGCTGTGCACACCCTGCTGTAGATGATTTCTTATGGTTTGTGTCTGTCTCTGAGTAAAACTGAGCTTCCTGAAGGCAGAGGTCAGCCTCGCCCACTGTGCTCCTGTGCAGCAGCTCCTAAAATCCTGCCCGCATTAGGACTATGCTCATGAGGTCTCTATGGAGTGAGGAAGAAATCCCAGCTTCCTCTTCTGTGAAATGGGGAGTGAAGAAGCCTCTGTGCAGGGCGGTCAGAGGAGCCAGTGAGTCAGAGCGTGTCGAAGCATTCAGCATTGCACCTGATGTGTGGCAGGAATGCCGGATGCGCCACTCCCAACCCTGTGTTACCTGGCTGTGAGGCTGTACAGGTCCAGCAGGGGTTTGCAGAGCCTCTTCAGTGCCCATGAGAACATGGTCGAAGCCCAAGATGGCATCTGGTGGGCCACCTGGAGAGGGAGGGGACACTGAGAGCTGTCTCTGTTGTCCTCAACTGCCAACCACGCCCCTGCCTTGCTCTGACTCACCAGCTCCAGGGTGCCTTTCACAGACCCCAGGGCCATCCTGATGAGCCTGGGACCACAGTTGCCTAGCATCCCGGGCACCCCAGCCTGCAGCCGTCACATGGCCTCCTCTGCCTGCTCCCGCCACACCTCCTCCAGGGGCTGCAGCATCACCTCCGGGTAGGCATCCTTCAGTGTGGCCAGGAGCCTTGCAATGGGCAGCCACCACCCACCATGAGGCCTCTGGGCAGCTCAGAGGCCCAGCCCAGGCCTCAAGGACATAGGGCCTGTTTCTGGAATTAAGATGGGGGTAGGGAGTGGGGGAAAAGGAATAGAGCAGCAGGCACTGGAGATTGCGGGTGAGCTGTCACAGCAGACCTGAGCCACCTCTGCAAGGCCTGCTCATAGCTTGTCTGGGAACTTGGATAAGGAGAGGGTTCCCACCAATCCTAGAAGTGACACGAGGCTCTCTGCACCTGAACTGTTTGTACAAATGTGGTTTATGCTGAACCCCTGCTTGCCTCCTAGGAGTCTGACAGTGTGGTTCATGCCAAGCAGCACCTGCCAATGTGGTGGCCCCCACTAAACACCCTGGGTGACATAGTGCTGGGACAGCCAAGTGCATCCCATGTGGAGGTGCTGGGACTGGGAGAGGACACTGGGTGCTGGCCCTGGTTCCCCCTAGACTCCACCCTGGCCCCCTTCCCTGTGCCAATACTCCTGCCTCCTCTCACTGTAGTCAATCACAGCCATGAACAGCACTGCATGCTGAGGTCTGGAGCACTCTTTCAAATTCACTGCCCTGTGGGTGGCCATGGGACTCTGGCACAGCAGAGAGGATGTGGAGGTGACATTCAACAGCCAGAGGGACGCCCACCCTGGCGCTGGGCAGGATCTTAGTCCCAGATGGTGGAGAAGCCAGGCAGTCGGGGCAGCCGCTGTGAGTGTTTAACGACTGCACAGCCACAGAGAGTTCATCGTGGAACCAGAAAGAGACCCTTTGGCAGTGAGCTTCACAGAAACAAGGCTGTACACTCAAAGCAGGCAGAAGACTGACAAAACCTAGACAGCAGGTTTGTAAGAATGAGACAGCAGACCATGAAAAAAAGGTTGGATCAGGCTGATGGCTCACACTTATAATCCCAGCACTTTGGGAGGCTGAGGCAGGCAGATCACGAGGTCAAGAGATCAAGACCATCCTGGCCAAAATAGTGAAACCCTGTCTCTACTAAAAACACAAAACTTAGCCAGGCATTGTGGTACATGCCTGTAGTCCCAGCTATTCGGCAGGGTGAGGCAGGATAATTGCTTGGACACGGGAGGCAGAGGTTGCAGTAAGCTGAGATCGTGCCACTGCACTCCAGCCTGGTGACAGAGCAAGATTCCATCTCAAAAAAAAAAAAAAAAAAACACCACAATTTGCAGGACTGGATGTGAAAAGGGGAAAAAAATGTACAAGGTTAAATGTGTGCTGTAGAAGAACCACCACCTGTTCAGCTGCCGAGCACACCATCATTCCTATCTCAGCAAAAGAACCCAGCCTCCAGGAAAAACTAAAAGTGAAATGCTGTTTCCGAAATGCATCTTTACGGTTGGAAATCTGTGTTTCCTAAGCCCTCCTTCCAGTCCTTGGCACTGTGACAAGCATTTCTCACCCCTGGGGATGTGGGGCTGGAGATGCAAAAGGGAAAGTCACCAAGGCTGAGTTTCAGCTGCCTGCATCCTTGCAGCCAGGGCCAGGGGGCCATGAGGGGTTCCCTAGCTCCCACCGTCCATGCTGGGCTGATGGGGCATGGCTCTGCTGCAGTAGCCAGGCTCACCTCCATGAAGTGATGGCTCAGGGGGGACCCTGAGTCATTCTTGAAGGTCTGGCTGACACAGATGCCTCTTGTTGCTGCTCTTGTCCCAGTGCTTCCCATAGCTTGCCTCCAGTTCAAGCGATTCTCCTGCCTCAGCCTCTGGAGAAGCTGGGATTACAGGCACCCACCACTATGCCTGGCTAATTTTTTATATTTTTAGTAGAGACGGGGTTTCATCATGTTGGCCAGGCTGGTCTCGAACTCCTGACCTCGTGATCTGCCTGCCTCAGCCTCCCAAAGTACTGGATTACAAGCGTGAGCTACTGCACCTGGCCTTGTTTTGTTTTTTTTTTTATTATTATTATTAATTTATTATTTGTTTATTTTAAAGACAAGATATCACTCTGTTGCCCAGGCTAGAGTACAGTGGTACCATCTTGGCTCATTGCAACCTCTGCCTCCTGGGCTCAAGCAACCCTGGATGAATAGACATAAGACTGAGGCTAAAGTGCCAGCCCTGGATCCATTCCTATATGGCTATGCTATTGGGAGCAAGTTCATCTCTTTGGGAATGAGCTCAGGGTATTCAGATCACCACTTGCCTGACTCTGGTGCTCTCGCTGGACATCCCACCTGGCCTGGGCATCCATCGTGTGGCTGAAGGCTGGGATCTGTGTGCAGTGGAGCTCGTGGCCCAGCTCCAGCCTGTAGGCGCCATCTGAGCCGCTCTGGGTCTGCAGCCTCTGGCTGGTGCTGCACTCGTGTTGGCTGCTTTGCCTGAGCTGTGACAATTGATCAAGAGACCACTGCCCTCCTCTGCCAGGCAGCCCTCCACCAGGGCTCCAAGAGGAGGAGGGCCCAGCCCAGCCTGACCTCAGCCATGTCCCCCCGGACCTGTGCTCTGCTTCACCTGTCACTCCATTAGAACCTGTCCATGCAGAGGTGTTAAGAGATGGATGAATGTCCCCTCAACAGATACACCTTTTTTTTTAATGAGCAGGTAATAAGTCCTACTCAGAGCCCACAGAATGACTAATGGAAAATCCTGTGGTGACAGCATATCTTAGCTCACAGAGCCACAGCCGCAGGAAACAGGGTAGGCCCTGCCACCTCTACCCGCCCCGCAGCCAGGCACGTGGTGCCTTACCCAGGAGGTTGTACTGGATCCTCAGGGAGTTGGTCCAGAGCTAGCCCCGCTGCTGCAGCAGGCCAAGGGCATGTAGCCCCCCCCAGCCCTGGCAAGAAGAGCTCGGCACCCAGAGTGGCCACCCACTGTCCATCCTCCTCCTTCCTTTCCAGCAGTGCTGCAGGGACAGAGAGCAGGCAAGGGAAAGGGTCAGCTCCCAGGGACAAACACCCCCAGCCCCAGGCAAAGAGGGGACTCGGAAATACCCCAGGGTCCTTGGGGTTGGGGGCTCCTTGAAGAGCCAACACCTGTGCCCTGCACAACAGGCCACAGACAGGCCTGATTACGGCTCACTGCAGCCTTGACCTCCCAGGCTCAACCGATCCTCCCACCTCAGTCTCCCAAGTAGTTGGTGCTACAGACATGTGCCACCACGTTGGCTCATTTCTAATTTTATTTTTTTGTAGAAACAGGGGTCTCACTATGTTGCCTAGGCTGGTCTTGAACTCCTGGGCTCAAGCAATCCTCCTGCCTTGGCTTCCGAAAGCACTGGGATTATAGATGTGGGACACTGTGCTTGGCCCAAAAATAAAGTAGAATGAGGCCAGGCACAGTGGCTTATGCCTGTAATCCCAGCACTTTGGGAGGCCAAGGCAGGCAGATTTCCTGAGGTCAGGAGTTCGAGACCAGCCTGGCCAACATAGTGAATCCCTGTCTCTACTAAAAATACAAAAAAAAAAAAAAAATCAACCAGGTATGGTTGTGGGCACCTGTAATCCCAGCTACCTGGGAGGCTGAGGGAGGAAAATCGCTTGAACCCAGGAGGCAGAGGCTGCAGTGAGCCAAGATTGCACCATTGCGTCCAGTCTCAGCAACAGTGTGAGACTCTGTCTCAAAAAAAAAAAAAAAAAAAAAAGTAGAATGAAACAAAATCAAATAGGACGGATGACAAAAGAATTAACCATACACTGGGTTGTTGGGTAAATTTCACCTTCTGAAGCTTCTGCTTCTGCAACACTGAAGGTCATCCAGAACACACAGGTGGAACTGGGCCAGCTGTTATGACTACCAAACACCCACATGAGATGGTCAACAGCCACCGCTCCAAGTGCCCCCAGCCCCAGCTCCTGTCCTTACCTTGGAATCTTTCAGAAGCTGCAAGTGCCACACCCAGGTGCCACCACACCAGCTCTGACACAGGGCCAGCACCTGCTCAGCCTGTGGGTATTTGTTTTAAATGCCCAGTGTACTTTAGGTCAAAATGTTACATGCATTTCTTATCGTGGGTGAGAATAAAAACAGCCCAAAAGCTGCTATTTTAAGGTTTGTGGGGGCAGTTGGAGGTTGGGGGAGGTTCTGGGGGCTCATACTGAGCCTGCATCTGTCCTTAGATGGGATGTTGATATTGAGAGGCTGGGTTGATGAGGACCATCAGGAGGCATTTGGCCGACACCCTAGCCTGGCCATGGAGGAGACAAGGCACAAGGAGTCTCATCTCCTACCTGTCACTTGGGCCTGGTCACTCAGCAGATGGCTCAGCGATGCGGAGAGGCCAGCTTGCTGCCCGCCTGCTATGTGAGATTCCCTGTAAAGATGACAGAGCTGCCTTCATCACTAGTTTCATCTCCAGCTGTGCCTGGAACTGCTCGGCCTTGCTGACCATGGGTGGCTGCAGGTGACTCTAGCCCTGAAAAGGCCTTGGTGTCACCTTGAATGACAGGCTTAGCCAGCAAGCCCAGCCATGACCACACAAGCTGGGACTGCAGAGAGGGCCAGAGACAGCCCAGCTAATGGTTTTCTATGCCGATCCTTCCCCAATTTTTGTGTTTTCTTGAGATGGAGTCTCATTCTGTCACCCAGGCTGGAGTGCAGTGGTGGGATCCTGGTTCACTGCAACCTTTGCCTCCCAGGTTCAAGTGATTCTCCTGTCTCGGCCTCCCAAGTAGTTGGGATAAGAGGCACATACCACAGTGCCCAGCTAATTTTTCTATTTTTAGTAGAGATGGGGTTTTGCCATGTTGGCCGGGCTGGTCTCAAACTCCTGAGCCCAAGTGACCCACCTGCCTTGGCTTCCCAAAGTGCTGGGATTACAGGTGTGAGCTACTGTGCCCAGCCCTTCCTCAATTTTTTAAACTCCAGATTTCTCAAAATTAGAAACCTGTGTTACAAACTCAGACATAAATACAAAGGACTCCTCTTCTCTCCTTGACAACCCCCTTGTTGAATCCATCAGGAACTTAGTCGACCGTTGCTGTGGAATGTGACTAGAATCAACTCCATCTGTCACCTCTGCTGCATACCAGCTCCAGCCCTAGTCATCACACCTGTCTCACTGCAACATCCTCCTGGCTCTCCCAGCTCCCATCCCACCTCTGTAACTATCTCCACGTGGTGACCAGACACATCGAATGATGGCACACTACTGTTTCTTACAGTACAATCCAAAATCCTTGAGAAGGCCAGTGAAGCCAGAACTTTGTTGGCCACTGGTACAGACACTGGCAGGTGGGCCACGGGGAAGCTTACTACAATCCAAGGCCCCACATGGGAGATCCTCTAGAAAAGCCATGAGCAACTACAAATACCATCTTTGATGGCCCCACCAACCTGGGGACACATCCCACACACTCCTCTGATAGCCACTAGCTGGTCAGTTCACCCAAAATATGTCAAAACAATACTCGCTATTTCCAGATCGTCACTACTTCTGTGTTTCCCTGATCCCCACTGACGTGTGTGCAGATATGTGTGTATGAATGTGTGTGCATCTGTGTACATGGATGTGTGTAGATATGTATGTATATGGATATATGGAAATACACAGATATGTGTGTAAGAATGTGTGGATATGGATGGGTGTGTACAGCTATGTGTGTGTACATGGATGTGTCTATATGTAGACATGTGTATAAATGTATGTCTACAGATATGTCTACATGTGGATGTAGATGCTCACAGCTTTTCCTGCTGACAGGCACATCCTAGCGCTGGCTTTCTCCAGTGTGTATCAGAGGCTGTGCGGTGGTGTCAGAGATTCTTCGGGATGCACGTGAACAGGGTGAGCACAGAATTTCTCTCCCAAACTCCTCTTTAACAGTTTGCAGTTAAAGAGAACACTAGTTACAAATGCATCAGATCAGCAGGCATAAACTAGGGCTCTCCAGGCAACCCAGGACCCAACCTCCACACATTGGGGGAGGGGCTGACAAACAGAACACTTCCCACACCAACTTTAAATCCCATAAACTTTGAGACAAGTTGAACCCAAGCTCTGGCACTTTGTATTCATGAGCTCATCTGCCTCAGTTTCCTCATCTTGTATGGGGTTACAAAGAGGACTTGAAGAAGGGATCTCCTGTCTGCTGGAATAGGCTCCAGAAAGTTACAGAGCACCGACTGTTACTGTAATTGTGATGAGTCTGGGGTGGATGGAACTAGAATTTCTCCAAAGGCAAATAAACATTTCCAGGCTTCAGACAGCTCTATAGGGAGCAGCAGGAAGCTCCAAGGGAGGTACAGGCAATCTGTGCTTGCACATTTAGCAAATAATGAGACATTCAAGGGCCCCTGGGAGTTCTGAAAATGAGGCAGAAGTCTCGGCCTCAGACAGGTGGGGCTTTAGGAGGAAGACGGCTCTCCCCTGACATAGGTCTTCTCCCCAGCCAGGCTGATGGCACAGGTGGAAGTAGACAGAGTATTTATGCAGCAAGACATCCAGCCCCAGCTTCAGACACTCCAGGCCTCTCTGAGAAGACACTGGAAACTGAGGTAGAATTGGGAGATCCACTGCTGAATGTGCCCAGTGGTCATGCCTGGCAGGATCAAGTCTAAAGCTGCTATTTGTACCTGGCTGGAGTGCAGTGGTGTAATCTCGACTCATTGCAACCTCTACCTTCCAGATTCAAGCAATTCACCTGCCTCAGCCTCCTGAGAAGCTGGGCCTACAGGCGTGTACCACCATGCCCAGATAAGTTTTGTATTTTTAGTAGAGACAGGGTTTCACCTTCTTGGCCAGCCTGGTCCCAAATTCCTGACTTCATGTGATCCTTCCACCTCGGCCTCCCAACATTTGTATACTTTTCGAAGTCTAGTCTGCTTGAAAAGGGGATAGAAGTTTTAAATCTTCTCCCCAGGATGGAGGAGACAGATACAAAACTTCAACACAATGACAAGGGCTTCAAGTGACTCACTAAGTTCCATCCAGGTACCCTTGGTTAAGAACCCTTGAAAAGCACCTACTAAGATGAAAATGAGCCTGGACAACATAGTGAGACCCATCTCCACAAAAAAGAAAAAAAAATAGAAGGGCATGGTGGCACAGTCCTTAGTCCCAGCTACTTCGGAGGCTGAGGCAAGTGGATCTCTTAGGCCCAAGATTCGAGGCTGCAGTGATCTAGAATCATGCCATTGCATAGAAGACATTGTAAAAGAAAGAGAAAAGTGGGGGAGAGAGAAAAGGGGGGGAAGAGGGGGAAAAGACATGGGGGAAAGAGAGGAAAAGAGGTAGGAAGAGGAAAAGAGAGGGAATAGAGGGAGGGAGAGAAAGGAAAGAAAAGAAAAAAGAAAGGAAGAAAAAAGAAAAGAAATGAGAAAAACATATAAACCTTGTGGCCAGGGAATTTATACTGTTAAGAATGTACTCTGCAGAGAGAATGGTGTTCACCACAGAATAATTGTAAGAGAGGAAACTGGGAAAAAAGAGCACTTCATTATGAAACTAGCTCAATACATTCCATTCCATGGACTATTACATGGTCATTTGCACTATATGGGAAATGCTGATTTTTTTAAGTGGATATATTAATTCCATGTGCTGATTGTGTGCATAGATCATCTCAGAAAGGAATCACCAAAAAAACCCTAACAGTGGTTGGCTTTCAGGAGGGGTGGGAGAGAAGTTTTAAGGCTGCACCAGCACCAACCAATAGAACCTTTTGCAATGAGGACCATGTTTCAGGGCCATCTGCAGCTGTGGAGCACCTGAAATGTGGCCCATGCAACCAAAGAACCAAATCTTTCATTTTCTTTAATTCATTTAGATCTTTTTTTCTTTTTTGATATGGAGTCTCACTCTGTTGCCCAGGCTGGAGTGAAGTTGTGTGATCTTGGCTCACCGCAACCTCTGTCCCCCAGGTTCAAGCAGTTCTCCTGCCTCAGCTTCCCAAGTAGATGAGATTACAGGGGCTCACCACCACATCTGGCTACTTTTTGTGTTTTTAGTAGAGATGGGGTTTCACCATGTTGGTCAGGCTGGTCTTGAACTCCTGACCTCAAGTGAGCCACCTGACTCAGCCTCCCAAATCGCTGGGATTATAGGCATGAGCCACCACACCCGGCCTCAGTTAGATTTCAATAAACACATATGCCACTGGCTGCCATATGAGAGACTCAGTTCTATACACTTTCATAGCTTTTGAACTTTGAATCATTTAAATGCATTGCCTATTTTTTTTTGTTGTAGAACTTAATAGACTAGTATTTAGATTGTATTAATCTAAATGAAATCTACAATAGAATTTAAATTGTACCAGCGAATGCTGATATATAAAAAGATTGCCAAGGTGTGTGTATATGTATATTTGTATTACGTGTGTGTGTGTGTATATATATATGTATGTATATTTCTTTTTTTTTTTTTTTTTTTTTGTTGAGTCAGTCTCGCTCTGCCACCCAGTCTGGAATGCAGTAGTATAAACTTGGCTCACTGCAACCTCCGCCTCCAGGGTTCAAGTTGTTCTCCCGCCTGAGCTTCCCAAGTCACTGGGATTACAGGCACCCACCACCATGCCCAGCTCATTTTTGTATTTTTAGTAGAGAAGGCATTACATCATGTTGGCCAGGCTGGTCTTGAACTCCTGACCTCAAGTGATCCACCTGCCTTGGCCTCCCAAAGTGCTGAGGATTACAGGCATGAGCCAGAATGCCCAGCTGCAAAGGTATATTTTTGAGTAAAAACAGCAAGGTACAAACAAAAAATAGGTGGCTTACTCCTGTAATCCTAGCACTTTGGGAGGCTGAGGTGGGAAGATCGCTGGAGCCCACGAGGTCGAGGCTGCAGGGAGCCATGGTTGCACCACTGCCCTCCAGCCTGAGTAACAGAGCAAGATCCTGCCTCAAGAAGAATTAAAAAACTAAAACCTAAGCATGACGATTGGGTTTTCATGCTATTGTATGATATATACCTTCCTCAAAACTTGTTACGACATCATCACATCACCCGTCTGATGCGAAAAAGAAAAAATAAAACCCAGAAGCTCAAACTAAAAATATTTGCAAATCCATAGCATTATGCATTGTCCTGTGTCTCCCCGAAAGATGCTGAAGCCCTGTGCTGCAAGGTCTGTGGATGGGACGTTATTCGGAAATAGGCTCTTCACATGTGATCAAGCTAAGCTGAGGTAATGAAGGTGAATCCTAATCCCATGTGCCTGGTGTCCTTATAAAAAGGGGATGTGTGGACAAAGACACCTACAAAGGGAAGACAATGTGAAGACAGAGACAGAAGACCACTCTACAAGCCAAAGAACTTTGGAGGCTATGAGACTCCAGGAGCGAGACCTGGGACAGATCCTCCCTCACAGCCTTCACAGGAAAAACAAACAAAAACCTCTTGATTTCAGACTCCTGGCCTCCAGAACTGTGACAATAAATCTCTGTGGTTGAAACCACAAAGTTTAGGGTACTTTGTTAAAGCAGTGCTGGGAAATGAATGCAGATTTCTTGGGGAGTGCATCAACACTTTTGCAGGAAATTTGGGACATGGCATGCTTGAACTTACAATTCATACCTTTCTCTACTCTGAATTCTTTTTTTGAGAGACAGGGTCTCACTGTGTCACTCAGGCTGGAGTGCAGTGGCACAAGCATGGCTCACTGCAGCCTCCACCTCCTGGTAGAGATGAGGTCTTGCTATGTTGCCCGGGTTTACCTGGAACTCCTAGCCTCAAGTGATCTTCCCACCTTGGCCTCCCAAATTTCTGGGATTACAGGTATAAGACATTGTAACTGGCTTGCCTTTTTTTTGAAACAGAATCTTGCTCTATCGCCCAGGCTGGAGTGCAGAGATATGACTCATGACTGCAGCCTCCACCTCCTGGATTCAAGCAATTCTTTTGCCTCAGCCTCCCTAGTAGCTCAGATTATAGGCGCCTACCACCACACCCAGCTAATTTTTGTATTTTTATTAGACACGGGGTTTCACCACTGGGCCAGGCTGGTCTCGAACTGCTGACTTCAGGAGATCCACCCACTTCAGCCTCCCAAAATGCTGCGATCTTGGCTCACTGCCACCTCTGCTCCTGGGTTCAAGCAATTCTCCTGCTTCAGCCTGCCAAGTATCTGGGATTACAGGTTCCTGCCAACATGCCTGGCTAGTTTTTGTACTTTTAGTAGAGACAGGGTTTCACCATGTTGGCCAGGCTGGTCTTGAACTCCCAAACTCAGGAGATCTGCCTGCCTCTGCCTCCCAAAATGCTGGGATGGCAGGCATGAGCCACTGCTCCCAGCCTACTTCTATTATTATTACATTGTAATATGTAATGAAATACACAACTCACCATAATGTAGAATCAGTGGGAGCCCTGGGCTTTTCTTGAAACTAGATGGTCCTTTCTGGGGGTGACAGGAGACAGTGACATATCAACAGGCATTAGATTCTCATAAGGAGCACGCAGCCCAGCTCCCTCACATGTGCTGTTTACAGTAGGGTTTGTGCTCCTATGAGACTCTTAACACTGCCACCAATCTGACAGGAAGTGGAGCTCAGGTGGTGATGCCAGGAATAAGGAGTGGCTGTGAACACAGATGAAGCCTCCCTCACCCACCTGCTGCTCACCTGCCGTGCTGCCTGCCCAGTTCCTAACAAGTAAGCTGGGTGCAGTGGCTCACGCCTGTAATCCCAGCACTTTGGGAGACTGAGATGGGTGGATCACCTGAGGTTGGGAGTTCGAGACCAACCTGACCAACACAGAGACACCCTGTCTTACTAGAAATACAAAAATTAGCCTGGCGTGCTGGCTCATACCTGTAATCCCAGCTACTTGGGAGTCTGAGGCAGAAAAGTCGCTTGAATCCAGGAGACAGAGGCTGCAGTGAGCCAAGATCATGCCATGCATTCCAGCCTGGGCAACGAGAGTGAAACTCTGTGTCAAAAAAAAAAAAAAAAAAAAAAAAAAAAAAAAAAGGCCAGGTGCAATGGCTCACACTTGTAATCCCAGCACTTTGGGAGAATGAGGAGGGCAAATCACCTAAAGTAAGTAGTTTGGGACCAGCCTGGCCAACATGGTGAAACCCTATCTCTACTAAAAATACAAAAATTAGCCAGGTGTGATGGTACATGCCTGTAATCCCAGCTATTCAGCAGGCTGAGGCAGGAGAATTTCTTGAACCTTGGAGGTGGAGGTTACATTAACCTGAGATCGCACCACTGCACAGAGACTGTCTCAAAAACAAAACCAAAAACAAACTACAGACTGCTACTAATCCATGGCCAGGAGGGTTGGGGACCCCAGCTGTAGACAATATGTAATGATCGAATCATGGTAACTGAGACAGTCATCACCTCAAATATTTATCTTTTGTTCTAGGAACATGAAAATCCTTCTCTTTTAGCTATCTTGAAATATTCAAATAAATTCTCATTCACTGTAATTTCCCTTGTGCACTATTGATTACTGTAACTTATTCCTTCTATCTAGGCCTTCTTGTCTTTCATTCATTCTTTTTTTTTAATTTTTTTTTTTTTTATTTCTGAGACAGTCTCTTTCTGCCAGGCTAGAATGCAGCGGCATGATCTTGACTCACTGCAACCTCCACCTCCTGGGTGCAGGCAATTCTCCTGCCTCAGCCTCCCGAGTAGCTGGGATTACAGGTGTGCACCACCATTCCTAACTTTTGTACTTTTAGTAGGGATGGGATTTCACCATGTTGTCCAGGCAGCTCTCGAACTCCTGACCTCAAGCAATCCACCCACCCTGGCCTCTTAAAGTGCTGGGATTACAGGCATGAGCCACAGCACCCAGCCATTCATTCATTCTTACGTTCATTCATTCTGCTAATAACTACTGCCTGGTTATCATATATCCAGTGGGGTTTCAGGCTCTGGGGAAACAGCAGTGAGCAAAACAAAGTTGCTGCTTTCTTAATGGATCCATCATTCTAATAAGGGGGAAAGAGACAAGCGATCCATAAACAAACCATTAACATAGACAGCACATCAGGTGGAAAGCACTATGAAGAATAAATACTAAAGAAGATGCAGCCAGGTAAAGTGGCTCACACCTGTAATCCCAGCACTTTGGGAGACTGAGGTGGATGGATCTCTTGAGGTTAGGAGTTCAAGACCAGTCTGGTCAACATGGTGAAATGCCATCTCTACTAAAAGTATAAAAAAAAAAAAAAAGAGCCAGGAGTGGTGGCACCTGCCTGTAATCCTAGCTACTCAGGAGGCTGAGGTGGGAGGATTGCTTGAACTCAGAAGGTGGAGGTTGCAGTCAGCCAACATTGCACCACTGCACTCCAGCCTGGGGAACAGAGCAAGCCTCTGTCTTCAAAAAATAAAAAAGTAAAGACAAATCAGGTGCAGGTGTAGAGTGCACTAGCATGAGCAGGGGTGCTGTCATGGTGGAGAAGGTGGTCAGGAAAAGCCTCTCTGAGAAGGTGATAGAAATGAGGGCTGAGCCTGGGGACTCCTGGGGGGAGCAGCATGGGAGGGCTCTAGGCGTTGGTGCCATTTGTGGTTGTTTTGTTTTGTTTTGTTTTTGAGACAGTCTTGCTCTGTCACCCAGGCTGGAGTGAAGTGGCACAATCTCGGCTCACTGCAATCTCTACCACCCGGGTTCAAGCCACCTCAGCCTCCCAAAGAGCTGGGATGACAGGCATGAGTCACTGTGCCTGGCCTATGTATCAACATTTTAAAATTCTTCCGAAAGCTGTGTTTTAGGAAGATTATTCTGACAGCCATCAGAAATAAATTACAGAATGGAAGGACAAGGATCACATCAATGACAGGGTGGCTGTGGACATCTGCTGGCCAGCAGCAGGGAAGCCACTCAGACCCCGGATTCTACCTCTGCAGCCTGCCTGCACCTGAATCCTCCTCCCCACATCAGTAGAAGCCTAGAACTCTCAGAACAGCAAACCTCATCGGCCACTGCCACCTTCACCAGAATGATGTGATTAATTCATTCATGCAGAAGACAGCAGGAACCCCGAGAGAACAGAATCCAGATGTGTGGGTTTTGATGGACAGGGTGGTAGGGTCTGGGAGGCTCCACCTACCTCACCCCCTGACCCCCACACTTCCTCCCCAGTCCTGCTCGGCACAGAGACTAGAGTGACATCACCAGAAATGTAGACGCTTGGAAGGACACTAGTGACACTGAGAAGAGGAGGCTAGAGGTCCACAAGGCACCCAGCTCCTGGCCCCAGATGCCCAGGACTCTGTCCAGAAAGGCTCCCTCCCAGCCATGGAACTTGATGATCCTCAAGTTCCTGAGGACAGAGCTGATGAGCCGGGCCCATAAGTCCTTCTGCCTCATTTGCTCTCCTGGGATTGGAGGGAAGCGAGAGATGAAGACAAGGCTGGCCCAGAATTCTCCCCTGCACCCTGACAGCCACCCTGCAGCAAATCCCACTGATCTCACCAAGTGCCTCCCAAAGCTGTCTGCCTCTGCACATATCTGACCCTCAGTCCTGATCCATCCACCATCATCCTGTGGCTGGACTCCTGCAGGAGCTGACCCGGGACCACTGCCCTGGGGAGGCAGCTTCTGATGCCCGGAGAACAGAGGCTGCCCTGAGCCCACCTGGGTATGGCACCATCAGGAAGGCTACCTGGAGGTGGGTAATGCCTGAGCTACATCTTTTTTTCTTCCTTTTACATTTTTGGTGGAGTTGGGGGGGTCTCACTGTGTTGCCCAGGCGGGCCTCAAGCTCTTGGGCTCAAGTGATCCTCTGCTCTAGACCTCCTAAAGTGCTGGGATTACAGCCTGAGCTACACATTAAATGACCAGGAGGTGGGTGCTGGGCAGGCAGAGGATCAGGGGATGGAGCCGGGAATTGGGAGGGGAGGCTTTGAGACGGGCCAGCAAAAACCCAGGAAAAGGGAGCAGCATGACTCGGAGGATACTCAGTGTGGCCACAGGAGTGTGTGGGTAGGGTCACTTGGTACTTTAGGGTCAGGCAGGAGTTTGGGGTCTCCCGTGCTTCACCAGGGGAGGGGGACATCATCAGAAACCATGTGCCTGGAGAAGGATTTTTATTTTTTGAGATGGAGTCTTGCTTTGTTACCAGGCTGGAGTGCAGTGGCGTGATCTTGGCTCACTGTAAACTCCGCCCCCTGTATTCAAGTGATTCTCCTGCCTGAGATTCTGGAGTAGCTGGAATTATAGGTGCCTGCCACCATGCTCAGCTAATCTTTGTATTTTTTAATAGAGATAGCATTTTGCCATGTTGGCCAGGCTGGTTTTGAACTCCTGACCTCAGGTGATCCACCTGCCTTGACCTCCCAAAGTGCTGGGATTACAGGTGTGAGCCACTGTGCCCGGAGAAGGACACACAGGTCAACATGGTGAAATGTCCAAGTGACAGATGGGCATTGGGACATCTGGGCCTAGAGAGGAAATAAGTTCCTTCCCTCCATCCCCCTTCCCTCCCACCCTCTCTAGCCTTTCTTTCCTTTCTTCCCTACTCCTTTCTTCCACTCTCCTGCCCTTTCTTCCCTCTTTTTTCCTTCCCTACCTCCCTCGTCCCTTTCATTCCCTCCCTAATTCCTTCTCTTCCTCTTTCAACTCTTTCCTTCCCTCCATCTGTCCTCCCCTTTCCTATCTTTCCTTCCCTTCCTCCTCTTTACTCCTCCCCTCCCTTTCTCCCCTGCCTTCCTTCTTCCCTTGCTCTCTCCTTCCCTTCTCCCCTCCCTTTCTTCCATAGTTCTCAAACACTTATCCAGCATCTGCTGCATGCCAGCACTAACTAGATACTGAGTCTGCCACCGTGAGTGGCCCATGCTGCTGTGGAGCTTCCAGTCTAAGGAGAGTGAGGCCATCAGCCCCTGCCAGGCGCTTCCTGCAGGAACCTTTAGGAAGTGGGAAGTGCTGGAGAAAAGCAAAAACAAACCCAGGACAGGCCAAGAAAGGGAGCTGCTGGGAGGAGAGGGAAGGGCAGGCCATGTCCTTGCTGGACATTGGTGAGGGAGGCTGCCCTGACTGCAGGGGGTGCTGGAGGGGACAAGGGTCTTCTGGAGTGAGGGGGTCCAGGTAGAGGGAACAGCTAAAGCAGATGCCTGGAGAGATGTGTGAACATCAGGCAGGTGTGAGGATGGGGAAGGAGAGTAGGTGGGGAAGGGAGGGAGATGGGTGGAAGCTAAGGCTGGAGGCAATGAGGCAGCTCAGGGCAGGCCTGGTGGGCCACTGTGAGGCCTTTGGCTCAGACCAAGGAAAATGGGGCCACTGTGGGTCTGAGAATAGGAGGGTGCAATGGATTCGGCTTACACAGGACTCCTGTGGTTGGGAGTGGAAAGAGGCTGGGGGCAGAAGTAGAGAGTGAGCCAGGGCCTTGCTGCTAGATGCATTTTCAAGGTGATGCCAAGCAAATCTGCTGATCGATGGGGTGCAGGAGAAAAAGGCATCGATCTGACCCAGGGCCTGAGGCCTGAACACTGCAGGAAGGAGCCACTGTCCATTGCGATGGGGAAGGAGCGGGGCAGGTCTGCACAATGGGCAACTCAGAGACAAGGACAAAGCCAGACCTGCCGGCTCCCACTCAGCTCTTCCCTCCCCATCGCCCACACCAGGGCCTGTGTCTTCCTCCCTACTTCCTGCCTGGTCTGTCCCTTTCCCAAAAGCCAAAACTGACGGTGATTCCTCTTCTTGGTGATGATGAAATTCAGTGGAAGAAGGCTCAGGAAGACAGCGATGGCGGTGAGGGTGGAGGGGCCCAGGAACTGGGGACAGAGGGGACAGAATATCAGGAGATCCCAAGGAGCCCAGCTGCCAGAGGTATGTGAACCACAGCAACTCCATCTTGAATAGGAGTTGGGTAAAAGGAGGCTGAGACCTACTGGGCTGCATTCCCAGGTGGTGAAGGCATTCTAAGTCACAGGATGAAATAGAAGGTCAGATCAGGATACAGATCACAGAGACATTGCTGGTAACAGGCTGCAGTAAAGAAGCCAGTCTAAAACCCACTAAAACCAAGATGGCCAGGAGAGTGACCTCTGGTCATCCTCACTGCTACATTGCCACCAGCACCATGACAGTTTACAAATGCCATGGCAACATCAGAAAGTTGCCCTATATGATCTAAAAAAGGGGAGTCATGAATAATCTACCCCTCATTCAGCATGTCATGAAGAAATAACCCTAAAGAGAGGTACCAGCACCCTCTAGGCTGCTCTATGGAGTAGCCATTCTATCTTTACTTTACTAAAAAATTTGCTTTTTTAGGAAAGAATAAACTTGCTCTCCATGCTATCTTTACTTTCCTAAAAACTTGCTTTTTTAGGAAAGAATAAACTTGCTCTGCAGCTCACACCTGTAATCCCAGCACTTTGGGAGGCTGAGGCAGGCAGATCACCTGAGGTCAAGAATTTGAGATCAGCCTGGCCAACACGGTGAAACCCCGTCTCTACTAAAAATATAAAAATTAGCCAGGTGTGGTGGTGGTGAGCACCTGTGATCCCAGCTACTCAGGAGGCCGAAGCAGGAAAATCACCTGAACCTGAGAGGCGTAGGTTGTAGTGAGCCAAGATCACTGTCTACTAATCTAGAGTGACTTTACGGCTGCCCCCCTCCCTACCACACATTTGAGGAGGCTGCCTATGTAAAAACTCTGAGCAAAAAAGGAAGGATTTGAACCCCCAAAAATTGGTTTCAAGCCAACTCCTTAGACCCTATGACTTTTTCAATAAGATATTAGTAAAATAATTACATAACTTTATCAAAGTTAAGTTATAGGCTAACCCCTATATATCTTATATGGCCCACCCAGCCCAGCTAGGCTTACAAAATGCTGCATCCCCCATCATAGAAGAGCTTATTGCTTTCCATGACCATACCCTTATAATTATTTTCCTAATTAGCTCCCTAGTCCTATATATTATCTCCCTAATGCTTACCACAAAACGAACACATATCAGCACAATGAATGCCAAGGAAATTGAAATAATCTGAACCATTCTGCCTGCTATTATCGTTATTATAATTGCCCTTCCATCCCTACGTAGCCTCTACATAACAGATGAATTCAATAAACCGTACTTAACCCTCAAAGCTATTGGCCACCAATGATACTGAAGCTATGAATACTCAGACTATGAGGACCTGGCCTTTGACTCCTATATTATACCCACATACTTCCTCGAGCCTGGCGAATTCCAACTTCTCGAAGTAGATAATCGCACAACCTTGCCAATAGAAGCAGATATTCGCATGCTAGTTTCATCGCAAGATGTGCTGCACTCATGAGCTGTGCCATCACTAGGCGTTAAAGCAGACGCAATTCCTGGGCACTTAAATCAGGCCATAGTAGCCTCTATACGACCAGGTCTGTTCTATGGGCAGTGCTCAGAGATTTGTGGATCAAATCATAGCTTTATACCTATTGTCCTAGAATTTATTTATTTCCAAGACTTTGAAGTCTGAGCCTCCTATCTATATATTGTATCACCGTAAAGCTAATAAGCATTAACCTTTTAAGTTAAAGACTGGGAGAGTCTCTTCCCTACAGCGAATACCCCAACTAAACATCTCACCATGGCCAAAGGTAATTCTATCAATAGTTGTGGCCCTATTTTATATTATTCAGTTAAAAATATTGAATTTTACCTTCTACATCACCCCACTATCAAAATTAACTAAAACACAAAAACATAATGCAACCTGAGAACTAAAATGAACCAAAATCTATTTGCCTCATTCAATATCCCAGTAATTTTAGGAATCCCCCTAGTTATACTAATTATTCTATTTCCTGCCCTACTAATAACACCCCCCAATAAACTAATTAGCAATTGACTCTCCTCACTTCAACAGTGGTTAATTCAACTTACACTAAAGCAAATAATATTAAACCATAGCACTAAAGGATGAACCTGATCCCTTATACTTTTAGCCATAAATTACTTTTATTGCTCTAAATAATCTCCTCGGGCTTACACCCTATGCATTTACACCAACCACTCAACTGTCTATAAATATTGGTATAGCAATTCCCCTATGAGCAGCCACAGTACTTATAGGATTTCGATTTAAAACAAAATCATCTCTAGCCCACTTTCTACCCCAAGGAACACCCATCCCCCTTATCCCAATGTTAGTAATTATTGAAACAATTAGCCTCTTTATTCAACCAATAGCACTGGCCGTATGTCTGACAGCCAACATCACAGCAGGACATCTGCTAATGCACCTGCTTGGAGACACCACATTAAATCTTCTATCTATCTACCTTTTCTCCTCTATAATTACTATTATTGTTATTATTCTTCTAATTACTCTAGAACTAGGTGTAGCCTTAATCCAAGCCTATGTTTTTACACTCCTAGTAAGCCTTTATTTACATGATAATTCCTAATGACCCACCAAGCCCATGCTTATCACATAGTCAACCCAAGCCCCTGACCATTAACAGGAGCCCTCTCCGCCTTCCTACTTACCTCAGGCTTAATTATATGATTCCATTTTTCTCACAGCCTTCTCCTTATGGCAGGCTTACTAGCCAGCGCAATAACTATATTTCAATGGTGACGGGATGTCGTCCGAGAAGGCACATATCAAGGGCATCACACCACACCTGTTCAAAAGGGCCTTCGATATGGAATAGTCCTATTTATTATTTCAGAAATTTTCTTTTTTGCTGGCTTCTTCTGAGCATTTTACCACTCCAGTTTAGCCCCAATCCCACAAACAGGAGGACATTGACCCCCAACAGGCATTTTCCCCCTTAACCCTATAGAAGTCCCCCTCCTAAATACAGCTGTCTTACTTGCATCAGGAGTAACAATTACTTGAGCTCACCATAGCCTAATAGAAGCTGACCAAGAGGAGTCAGCCCAAGTGCTATTTATAACCATTACACTAGGTGCTTACTTTACCTACCTGCAAATGTCAGAATACTCAGAGGCCTCCTTCACTATTTCAGATGGAATTTATGGCTCCACATTTTTTATAGCTACAGGCTTTCACGGCCTCCATGTCATTATTGGAACCACATTTCTTATCACATGCTACTTTCACTTACAAATAGACCACTTTACATCCAATCACCACTTCGGCTTTGAGGCCGCCGCATGATATTGGCACTTTGTAGATGTAGTATGACTATTCCTCTATATTTCTATTTATTGATGAGGATCTTACTCTCTTAGTATAAATAGTACCACTGACTTCCAATCAGTAGGCCTCAATAAACCGGAGAGAGAGTAATCAACCTAACACTGACCCTAGCCACAGATAATCTTCTAGCTCTACTATTAATTATTATTACATTTTGAATTCCACAACCTAATACTTACACAGAAAAACATAACCCCTACGAATGTGGATTTGATCCCACAACCTCTGCCCACCTACCTTTTTCTATAAAGTTCTTCCTAGTTGCTATCACATTTCTCCTATTCGACCTGGAAATTGCTTTTCTACTTCCCCTGCCATGAGCAACCCAAACAAATAAATTAATACTAACAACCAATATAATTCTTGCCCTAATTATTATTCTAGTAGTAGGATTAGCCTATGAATGAAATCAAAAGGGACTAGATTGAATTGAATTGGTAAATAGTTTAATTAAAAACAAATGATTTTGACTCATTAGATTGTGGTAAACCATATTTATCAAGTGCCCTTTATCTATATTAACACGGCACTAGCATACTCTATATCCCTACTAGGATTATTAATCTATCGATCTCATCTAATATCATCCTTACTATGTTTGGAAAGTATAATACTATCACTATTTATTTTAACTACACTTACAACCCTAAACATACACCTAACACTAATATTTATAATACCTATTACTCTTCTAGTAGTTGCCGCATGTGAAGCTGTGGTGGGCCTAGCCCTACTAGCCCTAATCTCTAATTTATATGGCCTGGACTATGTGCAGAACCTAAATCTACTTCAATGCTAAAAATTATTTTACCAACAATTATACTACTTCCAACAGTATGACTTTCAAACAGCTGTACAATATGAATTAATATAATAACCTGAAGCTTACTAATCAGTGCCCTAACCCTTGTACCCTTATATTTACCAAATATTTTATGCTACCTATCCCTAGTCTTTTTCTCAGACCCATTAACATCCCCCCTTCTTGCCCTAACAGCCTGGCTACTACCCCTTATAATTCTAGCGACCCAGCAACACCTTTATAACAACCCTCTTCCACGAAAGAAACTTTACATCTCAATATTAATTCTCTTACAAATCTCTCTAATCATAACATTTACAGCCACAGAACTTATTCTCTTTTATATCTTGCTTGAAACCACTCTCATTCCTACCTTAATTGTTATTACCCACTGAGGATATCAACCAGAGCGCCTTAATGCAGGCTCATATTTTCTATTTTATACGCTAGCTGGATCTCTCCCACTGCTTATTACACTCCTATATTACCTAACTAACCTAGGGTCGTTAAATCTGTTAACAACATTAATTACTACCAAGGAAATATTACTCTCATGAACCAACTCCATTACATGGCTAGGCTGTATAATGGCCTTTATAGTCAAAATACCCCTATATAGCCTCCACCTATGATTACCCAAAGCACACGTTGAAGCTCCTATTGCAGGCTCAATAGTTCTAGCAGCAGTATTGCTAAAACTAGGAAGCTGTGGCATAATACGAATTACCCCTATCCTCAACCCCCTAACAGAAAAAATAAACTACCCCTCTCTCATTTTATCTTTATGAGGAATACTAATAACAAGCTCCATCTGCCTACAACAAGCTGACCTAAAATCTCTCATTGCCTACTCCTCCGTTAGTCATATAGCACTGGTCATTCTAGCCATCCTTATCCAAACTCCTTGAAGCTTCACCGGCGCTATTATTCTTATAATTGCCTACGGACTCACTTCATCCCTACTATTCTGCCTGGCAAACTCAAACTATGAACGAATTCACAGCTGAACTATAATATTTACCCGAGGCCTCCAAACACTATTCCCTCTCCCTGCTCTCTGATGACTTATGGCTAACCTCGCTAATCTTGCCTTACCTCCCACCATTAATCTAATAGGAGAACTATTTACAATTGTAGCTTCTTTCTCCTGATCCAACTTTACTATTATATTTACAGGATTTAATATGCTAATTACAGCCCTATATTCACTTCACATATTTATCTCAACACAACGAGGACCACTAATGTATAGCACTAGTAACATTAAGCCCCTGTTTATGCTTGAAAATACATTAATATTAATACACTTAGGGCCAATTCTCCTCCTCACCCTAAGCCCCAAAATGATTATAGGGTCAACCCCTTGTAGCTATAGTTTAATTAAAACATTAGATTGTGAATCTAATATTAGAAGTTAACAACTTCTTATCTACCGAGAAAGTATGCAAGAACTGCTAACTCATGCCCCCATGCCTAATAGCCTGGCTTTCTCAACTTTTAAAGGATGGAAGTTATCCATTGGTCTTAGGAACCAAAAACATTGGTGCAACTCCAAATAAAAGTATAATGTACTCCTCCATTGCCCTAATAGCACTAGTTCCTCTGCTAGTACCTATTATAATTACCCTCGTCAATCCTCGCAACAACCTTTTATACCCACATTATGTAAAACTGGCTATTATATATTCCCTCTTTAACAGTGTACTATCCACAACAATATTTATCTTTACGGGCCAAGAATTTATCATCTCAAACTGACATTGAACAACAATTCAAACTATTAAATTATTCTTAAGCTTCAAACTAGACTTTTTCTCCATAGTATTTACCCCCATACCATTACTTGTTACCTGATCAATCGTTGAATTCTCAATATGATATATAAGCTCAGACCCAAATATTAACCAATTTCTCAAGTAACTACTTATCTTTCTTATTACAATACTTATCCTAATCACTGCTAACAATCTATTTCAACTTTTTATTGGGTGAGAAGGAATAGGCATTATATCTTTTCTGCTAATTGGCTGATGGCACGGTCGAACAGCTGCCCTACAAGCAATTCTGTATAATCATATTGGTGATATTGCGTTTATCCTGGCAACAGCATGATTTTTTCTATATGCCAACTCATGAGATTTCCAACAAATATTTATCCTTGACCCCACCCCAAGCTCTTTCCCTCTAATTAGTCTCCTCGCTGCTACCGGGAAGTCAGCTCAATTTGGCCTCCACCCATGACTCCCCTCTGCTATAGAAGGCCCTACCCCAGTCTCAGCATTACTTCACTCCAGCACTATGGTCGTCACAGGGGTCGTCCTAATTATTCGATTTCACCCCCTATTCAAAAACAATCTATTTATACAGACACTTGTACTAACTCTCAGAGCCATTACTACCTTATTTACAGCCATCTGTGCTCTAACACAAAATGATATGAAAAAAATTATTGCCTTTTCAACCTCAAGTCAACTGGGCCTTATAATGGTAACAGTTGGCCTTAACCAACCATTCTTAGCCTTCCTTCATATCTATACTCACGCCTTCTTTAAGGCCATACTATTTTTATCAGCAGGATCTATTATCCACAGCCTTAATAACGAGCAGGATATTCGAAAAATAGGAGGCCTGTTTAATACCCTACCATTTACTGCCTCCTCTCTCATTATCGGCAGCCTGGCACTTATAGGCACACCCTTTCTAACAGGCTTCTACTCAAAAGACCTAATTATCAAAATTGCCAATACATCGTATACCAACACCTGAGCCCTTATAATCACCTTAGTAGCCACTTCCCTAACAGCCGCATACAGCATCCGTATTATTTTCTTTGCTCTTACAGACCACCCCCGAATTACTAACCTTATTGTAATTAATGAAAATAATCCCCTGCTAATAAACCCAATTAATCGCTTGGCAATTGGTAGTATCTTTGCTGGATTTTTTATCTCTAACTGCATGCCCCCTACTTCCTACCCTCAAATAAACATACCCCCCTACCTTAAACTAGCAGCCCTGGGAGTGACTATCCTAGGCCTCCTTCTGGCCATAGAACTCAGCCTTATAACCAATAACATAAAGTTAAATACCCCAGTAAAAACCTACTATTTTTCTAATATATTAGGGTTCTACTCAACTACCACACACCGCCTAAATCCTCATTCAGGCCTAACCACAAGCCAAAACCTCACATCCACATTACTAGATATGCTCTGACTAGAAAAAACAATGCCAAAAATGGCATCAAAAACTCAAATTTCAATTTCCACTTCAACCTCAACCCAAAAAGGCCTAATCAAGCTTTACTTTTTATCATTGTTTATCCCACCCATTCTCGCACTACTTCTAATCATCTAACCCCCGCCCTGAGTAAGCTCAATAGCAATATGTATACCTGTAAATAATGCCCAACAAGTAACCAAAACAACCCAAACCCCATACTTATATAGAGCAGCTGTGCCAGTAGGATCCTCACGAATTAACCCTGGCCCCTCACCCTCATAAATTATCCAACTAGCCACAGTCTTATAGTTAAGAGTGATAGTTACACCTTCTACCATTTTAATAGGATACCCACCCAACAAAAACACTATGGTAAACTCCATAATTAAACCTATTAATATAGTTCCCAAAATATCCATGCTTGATAGCCATGACTCAGGATGTTCATCAATTCCTATCGCCGCAGTGTAACCAAAAACAACCATTATACCATCCAAATAAATTTAAAAAACCATAAGCCCCATATAAGATCCCCCTAAATATAATGTAATTGCACAACCCACAGCACCACTAAAAACTAACACCAGACCACCATAAATAGGTGAAGGCTTAGAAGAAAACCCCATAAACCCTATTACCAATATAATACTTAATGAAAATAAAGCATATGTCATTATTCCCACATGGATTATAACCATGACTAATGATATGAAAAACCATTGTTGTATTTCAACTATAGGAATCCTAATGACCATCCCCCACAAAACACACCCGCTAGCAAAAATTATTAACAACTCATTTATTGACCTCCCCACATCATCCAACATCTCATCCTGATGAAATTTTGGATCACTTCTGGGCATCTGTCTTATTACTCAAATTGCCACCAGCCTATTTCTAGCTATACACTACACACCAGATACCTCTACCGCTTTCTCTTCAGTAGCTCACATCACATGGGATATTAATTATGGCTGAATAATCCGCTACCTACACGCCAACGGTGCCTCCATATTCTTTATCTGCCTCTTTCTGCATATTGGACAGGGCTTATACTACGGATCTTTTCTTTTTCTGAAGACCTGAAATGTCAGTATCATCCTACTACTGGCAACCATAGCCACAGCATTTATAGGTTATGTGCTCCCATGAGGCCAAATATCCTTCTGAGGTGCCACAGTAATTGCAAACCTATTATCAGCCATTCCCTATATTGGGTCAGACCTTGTACAATGAATCTGAGGGGGCTTCTCCATAGACAAAGCTACCCTTACACGATTCTTTACCTTCCACTTTATTTTACCCTTTATTATTGCAGCCTTGGCCGCTATCCATCTTCTATTTCTGCATGACACAGGTTCCAATAACCCATCAGGATTAGCATCTAATCCCGACAAAATTGTATTTCACCCCATTATACAATCAAAGATATCCTAGGACTAATCTTCCTTCTCCTCCTCCTGATAGGCCTAACCTTATTTGCACCTGACCTTCTCACTGATCCAGATAACTTCACCTTGGCCAATCCCCTCAATACCCCTCCCTACATTAAACCAGAGTGGTATTTCTTATTTGCATATGCAATTCTATGATCCATTCCCAATAAACTAGGAGGTGTTCTAGCCCTTGTACTCTCCATTATAATTTTAACAATTATTCCCATAGTCCACTCATCTAAACAACAAAGTATAACATTTCGACCAATTAGTCAAAGCTTATTCTGAGCCTTAGTGGCTGTCCTATTTACACTTACATGAATTGGAGGCCAACCAGTCGAACACCCCTTTGTAACCATTGGCCAAACAGCATCTATTATATATTTCCTTATTATTATTACCCTTATCCCTCTTTCCTCTCTAATTGAAAATAAACTACTTAAATGGTAAATGTCCTTGTAGTATAAACCAATACCTCGGTCTTGTAAACCAGATAATGGAGAATCTCTACTTCCCAGGACACTTCAGGGAAAGAACACCTTGTTCCACTATCAACACCCAAAGCTGAAGTTCTAACTTAAACTACTCCCTGCACTCTCTTCTCTTTGAGTGCACAACTTTTAAGTGCCATGCAAGTACCTACAACCCGCCATTTTCCCTCCCTTTACTATGTATATAGTACATTAATGCTTAACCCCATGCCTAATACATAGTACTACCAATGCTTGATCATACATAGCACATCCCCCACAAATTCCCCATAACAATGGTTACAAAACATGCTTATAAGCAAGAACCAACCTTTCTTCATAGAACTATAGCACATAACATCTAACTTGTACATACAAATTACCAACCACACAAATCCCATCTACCACATAACTTGCATAATAGTACATTCATACATCAATTGATTAACCGGACATAGCGCATTCTACTTCTATCATCCTCTTCAACATGGATATCCCTCTTATATGATTGGTCTCTTAATCTACCATCCTCCGTGAAACCAGCAACCCGCCCACATTTGCCGCTCTTCTCACTCCGGGCCCATATAGACAGGGCTTGGCTATCCTAAAACTATACCTGGCATTTGGTTCCTACCTCAGGGCCATACCATTAAACTCGCTCATACGTTCCCCTTAAATAAGACATCACGATGGTGTGGTGCTATCACCCTCTTAGCCGGGTCACAGGGGCTCGAAGTGCCTCCACAGGGAAAGGATGTAATCATCAGCATTGCCCATCAGCTGAATTCCTCCTATATTTAATTCCTCCTATATTTAATGTGCCATGGCTTATGCTATCATCGCAGCTAACATGAATGTCTTGGCCCCCATCCCGCCAACTAAGGTGTTATTCAGTCAATAGTTACAGGACATAAAAAAAAAATAATTTATTAATATTTACACTTAAAATATACCCATGCAAAATTTAAATTCCAAATGCAACCCGCACTTTCTGAAGCAACCACCATAAAGAGACACCCGCCTACTAGCATTTTCTCACCCACTTGAGGGTTTTCCCAGCAATAAATATTCCCAATTAAATTCCACTGCACTTTTCCACCCAGTGTACTACTTATAATTTCTTCCCACACACCCAGGACCATACCCTTCAGAAAGCATATTAGTACTAATACTCCAGTAAGGAGGTACTAACCTGCCAAACTCCACTACCCAAATAAATATACTCAACCCCAATAACCCCTAAGTTAATGTAGCTTAATATTCAAAGCAAGACACTGAAAATGTCTAGACGGGTGACTGCACCCCATAAACATACAGGCTTGGTCCTGGCCTTTCTATTAGCTTTCAGTGAGATTACACATGCAAGCATCCGCGGCCCTGTGAAAATGCCCTCTAGGCTATCAAAACAAGAGGAGCAAGTATCAAGCATGCACAAGCAGCTCAAAACACTTTGCTTAGCCACACCCCCACGGGAAACAGCAGTGACAAACTTAGCAATAAACGAAAGTTTAACTAAGTTACAGTGACCAACAGAGTCGGTCAATTTCGTGCCAGCCACCGCGGCCATACGATTGACTCAAGTTAATAGAATTCGGCGTAAAGAGTGTTTAAGACTTACCCTCAATAAAGCTAACCCATAACTAAGTTGTGGAAAACCCCAGTTATGGTAAAATATTCTATGAAACTGGCTTTAATACCCTGAATACACTATAGCTAAGGCACAAACTGGGATTAGATACCCCACTATGCTTAGCCCTAAACCTCAATAACTTAACTAAACAAAATTATTCGCCAGAATACTACAAGCCACAGCTTGAAACTCAAAGGACCTGGCGGTGCTTTATATCCTTCTAGAGGAGCCTGTTCTGTAATCGATAAACCCCGATAAACCTTACCACCCCTTGCCCTCAGCCTGTATACCGCCATCTTCAGCAAACTCCCTAAAGATTATATAGTATGCAGAAGTATTATCGTAAAAACGTTAGGTCAAGGTGCAGCCAATCAGATGGGAGCAATGGGCTACATTTTCTAAACTAGAAAACCACATGATAGTCTTTATGAAATTTAAAGTCCCAAGGTGGATTTAGCAGTAAATCAAGAATAGAGAGCTTGGTTGAAATAAGGCCATTAAGCACGCACACACCGCCCGTCACCCTCCTCAAACATCACATAAATAGTGCATTAACAACAAACTACTATACACTGATATAGAGGGGATAAGTCGTAACATGGTAAGGGTACTGGAAAGTGTGCTTGGATAAACCAAAGCATAGCTTAAGCTAAAGCATCCAGCTTACACCCAGAAGATATCGCAAACAGCCGATCGCTCTGAGCTAACCCTAGCCCAAACCATATACAATTATACTACTTTATTATACTAATTAAATCATTTACCCACTATAAAAGTATAGGTGATAGAAATTAGATTTAGGCGCAATAGATATAGTACTGCAAGGGAAAGGCAAACCCCAACAAAGCATAAAAAAGCAAAGATAAACTCTTCTACCTTTTGCATAATGAATTAACTAGAAGTCACATTGTATAAAGAATTTCAACAATGTCCCCCGAAACCAAGCAAGCTACCCACAGACAGCCAAAAGAGCACACCCATCTATGTGGCAAAATAGCGGGAAGATCTATGGGTAGCGGCAACAAACCTACTGAGCTTGGTGATAGCTGGTTGTCTAAGACAGAATTTTAGTTCAACCTTAAATTTACTTATAGAGTCCCTAATCCTCCCATAAATTTAATAGTTAATCTAAAGAGGGACAGCTCTTTAGATCATAGGAAATAACCTTCTGTAGAGTAAAACATCTAGTCATTACAGTAGGCCTAAAAGCAGCCACCAATTAAGAAAGCGTTCAAGCTCAGTACCTATATATTCTTAATCTCACCCATCATACTGAACTCCTAAAACACATTGGACTAATCTATTACTAAATAGAAGCAATAATGTTAGTATAAGTAATGTGAAATTATTCTCCCTGCATAAGCTTATCTCAGATCGGAATTACTACTGTTAGTTAACAGCCCAATCACCTCACCCTACAGCTTCATCTGCTCATTACCTAAACTGTTGACCCAACACAGGCATGCTTTCCAGGAAAGATTGTAAAAGGAACTCGGCAAACTCTACCCCCGCCTGTTTACCAAAAACGTCACCTCTAGTATCAATAGTATTAGAGGCACTGCCTGCCCAGTGACACATGTTCAATGGCCGCGGTACCCTGACCGGGCAAAGGTAGCATAATCACTTGTTCTCTAAATAGGGGCTTGTATGAATGGCCACACGAGGGTTTAACTGTCTCTTACTTTTAATCAGTGAAATTGACCTATCCATGAAGAGGCGGATATACTTTAATAAGATGAGAAGACCCTATGGAGCTTCAATTTAATAGTACAAACTAATATCTTAAAAACCCACAGGCATTAAACTACCGTCCATGTGCTATAAATTTCAGTTGGGGCGACCTCGGATCACAGCATAACCCCCAAGAAATATATACCAAGACCTTACCAGTCTAAGTAAATCAATATCCATTGACCCAATAGCTTGATCAACGGACCAAGTTACCCTAGGGATAACAGCGCAATCCTATTATAGAGTCCATATCGACAATAGAGTTTATGACCTCGATGTTGGATCAAGACATCCTAGTGGTGCAGCCACTACTAAGGGTTCGTTTGTTCAACGATTAAAGTCTTACATGATCTGAGTTCAGACCGGAGCAATCCAGGTCGGTTTCTATCTATTAAATATTTCTCCCAGTACAAAAGGACAAGAGAAATAGGGCCTACTTTTCAAAGCGCCCTCATAAACTGAACGATCTCTATCTTAATTTCACAACTACTTATCCACCCCGAAACCGGGGCTCGTTAAGGTGGCAGAGCCTGGTAATTGCATAAAACTTAAAACTTTATGACCAGAGGTTCAACTCTTCTCCTTAACAACCTGTTTATAGTTAATTTACTTCTACTTATTATTCTGGCCTTATAAACAACCTGTTTATAAGTTCTTCTGTACTTATAAACAACCTGTTTATGACCAGAGGTTCAACTCTTCTCCTTAACAACCTGTTTATAGTTAATTTACTTCTACTTATTATTCCGGCCTTATAAACAACCTGTTTATAAGTTCTTCTGTACTTATAAACAACCTGTTTATAAGTACTTCTACTTATTATTCCGGCCTTATAAACAACCTGTTTATAGTTAATTTACTTCTACTTATTATTCCGGCCTTAGTTGCTATAGCATTCCTAACACTTATAGAATGAAAGATCCTAGGTTACATACAATTCCGTAAAGGCCCTAATATTGTTGGCCCTTACAGAACACTCCAACCTATTGTAGATGTAATAAAACTCTTTACAAAAGAACCCCTACTACCCACAGCATCCACTACAACCCTATACGTAATTGCCCCAACCTTGGCCCTCTCCATCGCCCTTCTCCTATGAGCCCCCCTTCCCATACCACTTCCCCTAGTTAATTTTAACCTAGGCCTTCTATTCGTACTAGCAACCTCAAGCCTAGCCATATACTCAATCCTATGATCTGGATGGGCATCCAACTCAAAATATGCACTAATTGGCACATTATGAGCTGTAGCTCAAACAATTTCATATGAAGTTACACTAGCTATTATTCTCCTTTCGATCCTGCTAATAAGCGGCTCATTTAACTTACACTCACTTATTACAACGCAAGAACACTTATGACTTCTACTACCATCATGACCCCTTGCCATAATATGATTCATCTCCACACTAGCCAAAACTAACCGAGCCCCCTTTGATCTAACAGAGGGCGAGTCAGAACTAGTTTCAGGATTCAACATCGAATATGCCGCAGGCTCATTTGCCCTATTTTTTATAGCAGAGTATATAAATATTATTATAATAAATGCTCTAACCACTACCATCTTTTTAGCAGCGCCCCACACATTAACCATCCCAGAACTCTACACAATAAATTTTATAGCCAAAACACTTCTATTAACTGCACTATTCTTATGAATTCGAACAGCATACCCCAGATTTCATTATGACCAGCTAATGCATCTCCTATGAAAAAAATTTTTACCTCTTACACTAGCACTATGTATATGATACATCTCAATACCAATCTTAATATCTGGTATCCCACCCCAAATATAAGAAATACGTCTGACAAAAGAGTTACTTTGATAGAGTAAATTATAGAGGTTTAAATCCTCTTATTTCTAGAATTATAGGGATTGAACCCATACCTGAGAACTCAAAACTCTCTGTGCTTCCTATTACACCATATTCTAAGTAAGGTCAGCTAAATAAGCTATCGGGCCCATACCCCAAAAATGTTGGTCTAACCCTTCCCGTACTAACATCAACCCTTTAGCCCACCTTGTTATTTTCTTTACAATTCTAACAGGAACTATTATTGCAATCTTAAGCTCACACTGATTCCTCATCTGAGTGAGCCTAGAATTAAACATATTAGCTATTGTACCTGTATTAGCTAAAAGTACAAATCCCCGCTCCACAGAAGCAGCTACAAAATATTTTCTAATTCAAGCAACTACATCTATACTCCTCCTAAAAACCATCCTCATAAACAACTTATTCTCTGGACAATGAACAATTAGCCCACCCCTAAGCCAACTTCTATCCACAGTAACATTAATTGCCTTAGCAATAAAACTAGGCATAGCCCCCCTCCACTTCTGACTCCCAGAGGTAACCCAAGGCATTCCCCTTATCCCCGCCATACTTATTCTCACATGACAAAAACTAGCCCCCATATCAATTGTATTTCAGATCTTCCCATCTATTAATATAGATAACCTCATAGCAATTTCTATACTATCAATTATAATTGGCAGCTGAGGTGGACTAAACCAAACACAACTACGTAAAATCCTAGCCTATTCATCAATTACCCACATAGGATGAATAATAGCAGTTCTGTATTACAACCCCAATATCACTATTCTAAGCCTATTTATTTATCTATTTTTAACAATCTCTATTTTTATAACTTTCTACCTAAATTCAAACACAACAACCCTATCAATATCCCACACCTGAAACAAACTCACATGAATAATACCTGTTGTTCCACTAATAATGTTATCCTTAGGAGGCCTACCCCCACTCACAGGCTTCTCCCCTAAATGAGCAATCATACAAGAATTTACAAACAATAATAGCCTTGCTATCCCTCTTGCCATAGCCATACTAACACTAGTAAACTTTTACTTACACCTAACATACTCTATTTCAATAACAATATTTCCCACATCCAATAATGCAAAAATTAATTGACAACTAAAATACATAAAGCCAGCACTACTTCTCACCCCACTTATAATTTTTTCCATCCTCCTGCTACCTACAACCCCACTAATATTAATAAACTAGAAATTTAGGTTAACAAGACCAAGAGCCTTCAAAGCCCTTAGTAAGTATATTTTACTTAATTTCTGCACTACCTTAAGGGCTGCAAAACTCTATCTTGCATCCACTGAACGCAAATCAGTTACTTTAATTAAGCTAAACCCTTTCTAGACTGATGGGACTTTAACCCACAAAAATTTAGTTAACAGCTAAATAACCTAATCAACTGGCTTCAATCTACTTCTCCTGCCTTTGGGAAAAAAAGGCGGGAGAAGCCCCGGCAGAATTGAAGCTGCTTCTTTGAATTTGCAATTCAATATGATATATCACCTCAGAGCTGGTAAAAAGAGGACTATCCCCTGTCTTTAGATTTACAGTCTAATGCTTACTCAGTCATTTTACCGTCTTCCTACCTATGTTCATAAATCGCTATTTTCAACTAACCATAAAGACATTGGAACACTGTACCTGCTGTTTGGGGCATGGGCAGGAGCAGTCGGAACTGCCCTAAGCCTTTTAATTCGGGCAGAACTAGGCCAGCCTGGGAGTCTAATAGAAGATGACCACATCTATAACGTCATTGTCACCTCCCATGCATTCATTATAATTTTTTTCATAGTAATACCAATTATAATTGGGGGCTTTGGAAACTGACTTGTCCCTCTTATAATTGGTGCACCTGATATAGCATTCCCTTGAATAAATAATATAAGCTTCTGACTTCTTCCCCCATCACTTCTTCTGCTACTCGCATCTTCGACCCTAGAGGCTGGTGCAGGAACTGGCTGAACAGTATATCTGCCAAAGGTGGATATACTGCCCTCTATCTAGCCTGAGCAACAGAGACTCCGTCTCAAAAAAAAAAAAAAAAAAACACCAACCAAACAAAAAAAATGTGCTTTCACTTTATGCACTCACCTTGAGTTGTTTCTTGCACGTGATTCAAGAACCCTCCCTTGGGGTCTGGATTCCGTCCCCATTCCTGTAACACAGCTGCAGATCCTGAAGGGGATCAGACTTGGGTCCTAAGATGGGGAGTTGGGAATGTGATAAGGGCAGCCATCAGGTCCCAGGGATCTGGGCCCATGGGGGTTTGCTGGGTCAGAAGGTGCCTGCTGAAGACGGGGTCCTTCAATGTCAGGGAGGGGAAGAGCCCACTTACACAATGGGGAGACAGTTATATTCAAGACAGAACATGCACACACAGGAGTAGGACTGGGGGGGTGTTCCTGGCCACAACAGTGAAGTTGAGACCTCTAGAATCAGGACCGGGTTCAAATCCTGACTCTGACACTTGTGAGTGTGGCCTTGGGGCAAGTCGCCTCCCTAACGTGCAATTCCCTTGTCCACAAAATGAGGACAACTCTGTTCCCATTTTACATTTAATTGCTTATTACATTTAATTATTTTCCTAATCTTCATTTTATCCTCATGAGGGTTGTCAGACTTAGCAAATCATCATACAGATGCCCAGTTACATTTGAAGACAAAGAGTGAATAAGGTTTTAGTCTAAGTCTCATGTATTATTTGGACATACACTGAGAGTCTGAAACTCTCACTTCACTAGATGTCCTGTGTTTTCTCTGGCAACCCTGCTCCCTGCCAATGTGGTGCTTTTGGGATAGTTATCTTCCCCCTCAGCTTTGTTTCTATATCTGGAAAATGTGGAAGTGGGAGGTAGAACAAATGATTTTTAAGTTGCTGTGACTTTCTGAGAGTCCTTCACAGGTTACTTGAACCCATTCTCTCACCAAGCCCCACACCAACTCCAGTCTGCATGCCTCAGTTTCCCCTCTCAGTCCTTAGGAATACTTTTTTTTTAGATGGAGTCTCGCTCTATTACCCAGGCTGGAGTGTAGTGTCACAATCTTGGCTCACTGTAACCTCTGCTTCCCAACCAATTCTCCTGTCTCAGCCTCCCGAGTAGCTGGGATTACAGCTGTGCATCACTGCCTGGCTAATTTTTGTATTTTTAGTACAGACAGGGTTTCACCATGTTGCCAGGCTGGTCTCGAACTTCTGGCCTCAAGTGATCTACCCACCTCAGCCTCCCTAAGTGCTGGTATTACAGGTTTGACCCACCCCACCCAGCTCAAAGAAAATAGAACACTATTTTCTAATCTTGGGCCAGTTTGTTTCATTTATGCAGCAATGGCGCCACCTGGTGGCTCCATGAAGTGCCCTGAGGGTAAAGAGCGCACAGGAGGGGTTGGAAAAACACTCAAAGGAATCAGACAGAAGATGAGCATCTCTCTCTGGGGGAAAAATGGTTCATTAAACTGTAGCAACCCCAGCATCCACCCCTCCTTCACCAGGATCTCATGGTGATGTTAGGAGCTGTCTACCAAGAGGCAGGAAAAGT
>PVKP010021099.1:0-39710 GCA_004027715.1 Plecturocebus donacophilus | reverse complement strand
AAAAAAAAAAAAAAAAAAAAAAAAAAAAAAAAAAAAAAAAAAAAAAAAAAAAAAAAGCAAGGCAAGGCCAAAGCATAATTTTTCTCCAATTTTAAAAACTTGTCAGCAGATGTCTCTACAGTAAGAGCAACAGGCTATGAAGATTAGAAACATATTAGCTGTCATCATAAAACAAGAATGAGGTAAATATGACGTGTTTAGTGAGATCCTATCAGTGTAACATTGGGATTAAGCAGTTCACATAACAGCTGAAAGGATATGTTTTGTTTTTTCTGTCCACTCTTCATTACCTAGAAGAGAGGTTCCAAACCTCCCCTCTCCCCTAACCCTCACAGTGTGAAGAACATGACACACTGGACTTGACTAGCATTGTCTGAGTTCAAAATCTAGCTTGCAATTTAAGTGTGACCCTGGGCAAGTCATTTAATTTTTATTTTGCAGTTTCCTTATCTGCAAAATAGGGATAATACTACTGTTTACCTTTACCGGTTAATTGTGAAGTGCAAAAAAACAAAAACCAGGTGAGTGGCTGGGCGCAGTGGTTCATGCCTGTAATCCCAGCACTCTGGAAAGCCGATGTGGGAGGATCACGAGGTCAGGAGATGGAGACCATCCTGGCCAACATGGTGAAACCCCATCTCTATAGCTGGGCATAATGGCACGCACCTGTAATCCTAGCTACTTGGGAGGCTGAGGCAGGAGAACTGCTTGAACCCAGGAGGCAGAGGGTGCAGTTAGCCGAGATTGCACCACTGCACCCTAGCTTGGTGAAGGAGCGAGACTCTGTCTCAAAAAAAAAAAAAAAAGCAACCCAGGTGTATACAAAGTAAGTGGCTTGTGAATGTCAACCATTATTATGAAGGGCTTTACCATACGCCATCTCCCTTTTTGTACAGCAGTGGGAGATTCCCTCCATCCCCCCAGTGAATGACTCTCCACCTAACTGTTGCTCTCTCTTGCCAAATCATGCCATCTAATTAGACAAAGATTTTCATGTTAGGATGAAGTTACCAAGTTCAAAAGCCACTTGACTCTCGTTTTCTGTGAAGAAACCACTATAAAGATAATACTACATCAGCTAAGTGTACAAGAAAGACCAGCTTTGTTATTTTCTGCACCATGTTGTCAGATAAACAGTGACTTGAGTTACAGTACCAGCTTATTAGGGTGATGAAACTGCTTCACAGTATCTGCTGGTTTCTCAAGATGAACCATGATGAAAATGATAAGGGCAGTTTGTAGGGGTGTGACTGCCATATTTATGCCTTCTGGGATATGAGAACAATCTCTAGGGCTGGTCTAAGGTTATCAGCAGCACTGAGAATTTGTTGAGAAACTGGAGCTTCCAACGACGAGGGAAAGTATGAGTTATTTAAACTGGTAGGATCTTGGCAGGGCAAGGGGACTGCTGACTCTGAGAATAGCAGAGTGGCCCTTCTGTTCTGAGAACAAGATTTCTGCTACAGGTTAGACCCAAAGTTCTATTTGGCTTCCTGGAGGAGGAACAAGGGCTGAGCTCTGCACAGCTGCCTGTCCTGACCTAGCAGCTTCATGATAGTACTGGAAACTCCTCATAAGATTCCCTCTGGTCTTCCTCAAGAGCTGGTTATGGGAATTCTCAGGAGAGGAGAGGATACTTGTTATTGTGTAACTTTAGGTTTAGAGTTACACTTTCCTAAAGACAGATGTATGTTAGAGGTACAATTTCTTAGACAAAACTAAACCTGCAATTTGCATATTCTGCCAGCAGGTGACAGCGATATGAACCAAAACACAAGATGTCTTTGCTTCATGTAGGGATCTTTCTGCAAATCCCACAAATGTGTAACTGTTAATTTCAATGATTAAAATATATGCAACTTAATATATGCAACACATTGTTATATGCAATATTAAAATTAAGATTATATGCAATATTAATCTGTAAAGTTGAGCAATCTTAAAAAAAAAAAAAAAAAGAACCATAATGTGGAATAGTGAATCTGATTTTTAGTGGTTAGAAATATATTCCAGTGCTAATCTCACGCCTAATTAGAGTGGGTCTTTGCACAGCTGTTGGCTTCAGGCTATGGCCTTTCTCAGGCTGTCTGCTTCAACTGCACTGGCTTCTCCTTCTCTGATGGCCACTCATGAGGTACTTACCATTGTAATTGCCCTGTTTCAGAACTCTCATTTCCTTTCCCTAAACATTATTATTTGCTGAGCACTTACTTTATACCAGGAACTAAGCAAGATCACTTCATGCCACTAGTCTCATTTCATCCTCACCACCCCAAAAGTTACATGTACTTACCTCCATTTTACCAATGGGAGATTGACAGCCAGGCCGGCCTAACTCCCACATCATGCTCTCCCCACTATCTCCCTCCTCAGGTTCAGAGAAAAGGAAGTTTGGGGGTTTCCCATGCTGACAGGGGTTTCTTTGCACTGTCTCTACAACATTCATTTTCTCCTGTCAGAAGGGAGAAATGCTCTACTTTATCCTTTTAGGAAAACAAGACAAAGCAGTCCCCGACCCCACTATTCTTTTATTCTAGGAGTTCCCTGAATGAGTGTGCATATAATATTTATTTACTGATTCATAGAATTTTACTGCCAATGGAGACTTGGAGGGCATTTAATCCAACTCCCTTTCTTTGCAGAAAAATGAAACAGAAGTGCAGTGTTACCCTTAGTCAAGCAACTAGTTAGTGGCAGGGACAGGACTGGAGCTCAGGCTTCCCATCTTAAGATTGGGCTGAGTACCCCCTAATTTTTCCAAATCATTTCAGAGAGTTCTGAAGAAGTGGCCATTTGAAATACATCAGAACATTAAAATAATAATAATAATAATAATAATAATTAATAGGTATAGAGGCTAAACTGGCTTAAAAAGACTGGAGCACATGAATTTAATAATACCTAAGTACGTTAGACCAGCGTTTCTCCACTGAACATTCTGTTCCTGATTGTGGTATCATGAGGGTCACTGGAGAATATGGGGGATCCATTTATAATGATAACTTAAAACAATTAGAAAATGCCCCCTAGCGTCCTTTTAATAACCTAATTTATATCTGTCATCCATGACACACTCTAAAAGTTCATGTCTGGAACCTATTTATAATTTCAACACATACTGTTTTTGGGAGTAATGACTTTCACACATTTACTACCTACAGCGTAAAGTACTACTTTCTTTTATTTGTCCTAAAACTATCAAGCTCTTTGGCTCTGCTCAGCAGGGCAGGATGAGAAGCCATTATTATCTTTCACCTGAAGAATTATTTTTAAAGAAGCTAATTAAATGAAAACAGGTATGTTACTATGCAAACAGGTATGTTACAATGAAAACAGGTATGTTACTATGAAAACAGGAATGTTACAAAACAGGTATCTTACAATGAAAACAGGTATGTTACTATGCAAACACATTAATTAGGTCAATTGTGAAGTCCCTACACATTCCCCGAAAGTTCAGTCCACCTACAGAGGTTAATTTTCCCCAAATGACTTACAGTTGGAACTACTTCCATAGGAATTTTCTCTAAACACCTATAGTGACATGGCTTATATCTGCCCCAGAAGAAAAAATGAAAAAAAGCAAGATCAGTGGGCAGGAATGTGTAAAGTATAAAGTATAACAGCAATGACATCTTGAAAACATATTGTTTTCAAAGTCCAAAACTCTGAAAACAATTCCTCTTTGGACAAAGGGTACATTGGTAATGGTTAACCAACTCCAGTATCTAAAGCTAAAGCTGGGAGATGGCACAGCAGGAAGCATCATCCTGATGATGATTCACATTGCATTACCTGAATCCTTCCACATCAGGATTTATAACGAAAGCATGTATTGTGCACTGCTCTTTGTCTGTTTCACTAGCAATAAGTAATAAGCTTTCATTGCTCTTTGACTCAGTCCAATAGCATGAGACATGTTGGGTGAAGACGTTCTCCTTGAAGATTCAGAGAAAGGACAGAGATAGATAGGAACTTCTGAGTATTCTTTTGTAGCCAGGTGGGAAAAACGATGGAGAAGGAACCAAGCCAGAGAGAATTCCAAATGAAGCTGTTTCCAACGTGGTCTCAGGGTTCTGGACTACCTCCCCCAAACACAGCACTTTTAACTTAACCCCGTGACTTTGTCAACTGTGGAGGGGAGGTCTAGGCCCAAAGGCATTTCTTTCCTCTGAACTGTCCCATTCTGTGTACGTTCTGCAAAGATGGTGCAAAGGTTAACAATCCAAGGTATTTTAGAATCAGTATAGACAGACCTATTTTCCAGAGTTGGTTTTTGACATATTAACAAGAGATCCAGTCTCCCAAGACCTAGAACATCCCTAGGGGTTTCTGCATTCTCAAGATGGAGCAGAAGGTACGTTGCAAGGCTCAATGCCAAATCTTTTCAAACAGCTCTTTTAAAGGGGACTTGTCACTCACCAGTCTTCTAGGTGGACTAAGTACAGTGTCTTAAACAAACCTGCCAGTAATTTGCTTGTCTGTGGGACAAGCTGGGAACTAGCAAAGGACATTGAGGATGTAACAGAACCAGGCTGTAAGAATTCTGATGCATGGAGGGTGTCAGAGATTTAATAAGAGTTCAATCTTTTAGCCATGTCTGAATTCACAGCATGGCTTTTTCCAAGAAGTGCCAAGTGCTTTAAAGATGACATGCTAATCTTCACAGAGCCTGGGTAATGGAAAGCCTGAGCCTGCAGGGACAGGGTGTGAGGGTTGAGGAAGCTGACTTCTAGCTGTGCGCTGGCCCCGTGAGCCCATCAGTGACGTGGGTGACAGAGCAGCTGCCTCCAGATGCCTCATCTCTCTGCCCTCGCAGCTGCTGCTGTCCCTGCCAACTTTCACTCCAGTGTCATTATGAACCAGGATCCCTTCTTCTTCCCCTCTTTACAAAACATAACTTTTTGATGAGTAGTGGCAAAAAATAAAGGCACCAAAGAGCAGATAAACAAGTAAAGGGCAACAGGAAGATCTACCAAAAAGAAAAAGCAATGAACTCCTGGAAGGTAATGTTAGGAGGTGAAAAAATCCACCTCTACCTGAGGCCCCAGGCTATCTTGCCCCTAACTGGGCTGGTGACTGATTTAGAACAGTTGCAGCAACACAGTTTGGCTGGGTGGTCAATAGCCTAAGCTCCTGCTTAGTTCCTTAGCACCTGGCACACAGTTGTCATGCACTGACATCTGCTAGCTGAATGTACTTGTATGGCCCGTAACTATCACGTGAGGTACGTGTTATTGCACTCTGTGAGGTCGCTAAGCTCCTAATAGAAAGAGAAGGGGCCTGAATCTAGATCTTATTTTAGTCCCTTACTTTGTCTGCTCATCTATAGAAAAGGAGTGTTCCAGGATGATATGATGGAGAGAGCATGAGGCTGGAAGGGAGGAGACCAGTTTTCTATGCCCAGAATGCTAGACAGGAAAAAACCCGGAGAGCTGGTTGAGGAATGGCAAGTGATTTCTTTTTATGTGCTAGCCCTGATTTTCAGCAGTGGTTGCTGGTTCCCAGGAGCCCTGTACTGAGGACTCCGGGCTGCATCTGGCTCAGCAGGGCAGCGTGCTATGATCAATTAGCCATGTCTGCCACAGGTGTGCAAAGGACTCAAAGGACTAAAGATGTCCACCATCCACCATATTTTCTTTTTCTAGTCCAATCTATTTAATTTACAGATAATAAAATTAAGCATCAGAAAACAGATGTATTCTAAGTCACACAGTTGGACAGTAGCTGATATGTGAACCCAGGATTCTAGACTACAAGTTCGGTCCTTTTTTTTTTTTTTTTTTTTTTTTTACTATGTTAGCTATCTTGGTCCTAATACTAGTTATAGCTCCACAAGTATGAATAAATGTGCTCCCTGTGACTCAGTTTCCTCACCTGCAGATCAGAGGAAATAATACCCATTTTATCTATCTCACAGAAATACTGACAATCAAAATACTAGATCTCCAGAACTTTGAGTTCCGAGGCCCACGTTCTTGCTGTTGCACCATGATATTATTAGCAGATAGATGTGGAAACACTGAAAACCATAAGCAGTCTATGAAATGCAGGGTAGTACTACGGGAAGTAAGGAGTCTGGGCTCTAGACTCTGCTTCGGTTGCTCCACACCTGCAGGCTTCCTGGCTCCGTCCACACATGCAGGAGCACAGGAGGGAACCAAGGCTAACAGGACAAACAGACCCTGGTCCCCCTTGTAGGCAGCTGGTCTCAGGTATGTCTTAGAACAGAGCAGGTCGCTGGAGGCAAAAACTCCTGGCGCGGCAGGGTTCCACCCTCTTAGATCTCTCTACCCCTCCTTCCTGCTCTCGCAGTGGACGTCCCACTAGTCAATGAGTATGAACTTGCGTTCGGAACCTGGGACACCGCACCTAGACTCTCACCTCTACGGAAAGAGGATGACAGCAGTAGGACCCAGAGGGGAGTGAGGCTCAGTTTCTGGGACTTGAGTTGTTGGTTTCTTCTTGTCTACCTCCTCCTTCTGCCTCTCCTCACTCTCCTCATCGAAGGCTCCATCCCCACCTCCCCTGCTCCCTATCCCCTCCTTCTCTTCTTCATGATTCATTCTCTCTGGCCCTTCAGTGAAGTTGCCCACCCCCTATGGTTCTCTTTCTTCATCCTCAATATCACAGGGATCTCAAGAAAAGCAACGCCTCCACCCAGACCCCCACCACAATGCACATTTCTAAAGTACTGTTTTTTGTTGCCTTTTCATAAGAACAGCCTGCTGCCCTTATCTCTCTTCCTAGAGTGATAGTTGCCATTGAGTGGAGGTCATGGTTTGGCTTGGTGTTAGAATAGAGAGATCACTCACTAGCCTTGGATCCATGGGATTGCAGGGCTAAAAAAATCTAGCAAGGTCATTTAGTCTAAGCAGCCACTGGAAGCAACTAATACTTAGATTTCTAAGTACTAGATGTATTCCTGCACACAAAGAGCTCAATAGTTCACAGGCAGCTCGTTCTGAGGGACCGAGAAGTTTCCAGTGTTCCTCTCCATTGTGTTTATTTTTGAATTGCCTCTGTTCACTAGAATGTCAACTCCATAAGGGCAACAAGATTTTTATCTGCTGTATTCATTACTGCATCACTATTGCCTAGAATATTGCCTTGCAACATGGCAGGTACTCAAATATTTGTTGAATGAATTAGTAATTGGCCTTGTTTATAATCCATGGAGCCTTTCAAGATAATCTTTTTCATCTTCTGCATGACAACCCCACAAATAATTCCAGACAGTTTTCATGTTCCCTGAATTGTCTCCCTCCCTGAATATTATATGAAGAATTTCCAGATCCTCTGTCACGTTGGGGTAGTCTCCGAATGTACCCCAGAATCACAAAGCAGCAAGGCAGACACCAGACATTTTTCTAACTAGTCCACATTCTCATTTTACAGATAAGAAAATGGAGGTCCATAAACGTATAGCAGCTTTGTTAGAAGGGGAAGCTTAGACTCAGGGTTTTATCCCTGAGTTAATGTTGGAGATGAGCCAACATAAGAAACTTTGTAGGTAAATCAAATCCCAGACCAATACATTTCCCATCATCTTCATGCTGTCCACATCAGTAGAATTCCAAAACAAATGTCTCCAAAACCACACCACTGTAGCTTTACTTGCAAGCAGACTCTATTCACTCAACAGGCATTGAGAGTACTGTATGTACTATGAACTACGCTGGGTTTTGGGGATACAGAATTGAAACAAAAGTCTCTGCACACTTGATACTTATAGTCTAGTGGAGACACCTGAGCCAATAACTAAAATTCTATAATATGGCCACAGTGATACAAGGGTGGAGTTGAGAGGGAACAGAGAAGGAGGAGGAGCCCACAAGGCAGGCTTGGGGAGGCAGGGAAGTCTTCCTGGAGGAGGAGGTGGCATCTGAACACCAACAAGACCACACTCATGTGGAATGGGCTTGTGACTGGCTTCAGCATGAATTCGAGCACATATCTGTCGTATAGCTGGCAGAGGAGGCCGCGGAGCTGGTCTTAATCAGACTAATGAATCTCAAAGGCTGTTCTTCCTGTGGACATCATCAACCAGGTCTGTGTTGCCCCAGAAATAGCAAAGTATAACCTTTCAACCAGACAGCTAAACGGCTTCAAGAGCCTCCTCCTGTGGCTTCCTCATGAAAATCCAAGTTTGGTCGTCCTGCTTTGAGGGTGGAGGGAAGAGGCTGGACTTCCCCACATACGAAGCCAGGTGGCAGCCTCCCTGTTACCACCACCAGAGGCACCTTGGAGGAAGGATGTGACAAAGGCCACACAGGATAAAGGAGAGGGTGAAGGCAAGTTTCTGCAGACCTTTTCAGGAGACTGCTTTAAATGAGCAGAAATGAACTTAGAGCACACACGCTTCTGAAGCCTACAGCAGGGCTAGACTCTTCTAAAGAATTAGATGGCCTTTCTAATAGTGGCTTGGACATTCCAGGAGCAGTAGCATTGCTCTCTATCCCAGCAAGCCTTCAAATGTGCAGGCTCCACATTCACTACACAAAACATTGTGTTTCCCGTAGCACAATCTACCATCAACATGCAGCTTCTAAGTGTCCTGGAGAATGAAGGCTGACTTGCCAGGAAAAAGTGAGCCCACAATCGGATGAAGAACCAGCCCCAGCTTGATTGCTGCCTGGAAGGATTTGGATTGGATAGTGGAACTGAATATGTAAACTGAACTCCAGACACTGTTAGGGGCTAGAAACCATGGTCGTAAATCTGGGAAGCCAGAAAACAGCATTACAGGGCTTCGGGCCTTCAGGAAACAATAGTTAGGATGACCAATAAATCTGAGACTTGACTTAACCGAGCCAGAGCGGCAAGAAAGGCACCATCATCTCTGCTTAAGAGAAGGATGATAAAACTAATCCAAAGGAGACTTCTGTCTTTCGCGGGGCTGCTGATGCGGAATAAGCCGTGATGCAGTGCCTCAGTTTTCCTTACTGCAAATGGTGGGATAAGTGGCTGATTATGAGAAAATACTGTGCTCTGCTGAGGTTCTCTAATAAAACACTTGAGGTAAAATACAACAAAGAAACTTGGTTTTTGGTACGATTTGTATCCTCCCTGATCACTGGTCCAACATTGATCGGTTCTATGGAGAGGAAGTGACCAAGTTTACAAAACGGTTTTCCCTAATTCTGTTCACTCTCAATACAACCCTGTGAGGCAGGTAATGTTATCATTAGTGCTCAGAGGAACCAGGCAACTTACTTGGAGTTCATAGCCAGCCAACAGCAGAGCTCTGACTGCCATCTGGTCTTTAAACACCGAAGCCAGGCTGCTGCACTGCCTATGTAAACGAATGTAGCACAATTAGAGGGGAGTTAATATATCAGAAATGCTCCCCTGACATTAAAGGCCAGCCCAGTGAGCAGGTGGAACCCTCACAAAGGGCTCACCTGCCGTGGTCCAACAAATACATATGAAGTGCCTACTGGAGCAAGGTACTGTGCTAGGTACTGGGGACAGCAATGTGCAATGTACATAGGGCTGCTCTCTGCCCTCATGGTCTCCAGCGGAAGAAAAATACAAGATGCATGTAGTTACATTACAGTGAGACAAATGGCTGAGGGGGCAGGTGCCGACACTGAGCACACCAGAGGTTTGGGGACAGAAATCTAAGTGGGTTTTACTCCAGTTATCAACCAAGATATTCCTCTCCCTGAACATCTTTGTAATAAAGATCATCAAACTACTGAAAAAACAGCATAGACTACTATTTCTTGCATGTTCTTCACATAGTTTTGAAAGTTCTTTGTCTAAGATTTTCTCAAAGCTATTGTAATTGAGTGTTTTCTATGTAGTTAGGCCTATAAGTAGTACTGAACAGCTGTTAAACTAGTAAATGTAGAATCTTCACAAAAGCTCTGCAAAGTAGGTGTATTCATACCCATTTGATAGAAAAGTAAAGTGTACTCCAGCTTGGAGGTGATGCGAGGTACATACCCATGTGGGGCCTGTCAAAGGTTGACTGACAGATAAGTGGCAGCTACCTCTGGTGGTTACCCAATGCACAGTCCATCACAGCTTGCACTGGCTTTTGCATGGACACTGATAGATCCAAAGCTGTACATGCCAAGCACAGAATAAGAGTGCCCTGGACATTGGAGGAGGGACAATGCTCTGGGCTGGATGAGCATTCATCCGTATCACATTGATACGAAGGAAGGGAGGAGGCAAGCTGACTGATGCTGGTCCTGCAGAGTTGTGTTCTCTGCTGGTCCTGGAATGGCATGCCACCTGTGAGAGATCCCAGGTTTCCTTGCCCTGACACAGCTCCTCGATAATCAGACTGGCTGTGAAGTGGCATGGTGAGCAGCCCTGCTCTGACTTGGGGCAGTCTGCATGGAAGGGAAACTGCTGCCTTGTGGAGATCTATACCTAGGCAGGTAATTAGGGGACATTATGCAAGGGAAAACCATTACTGGGGAGTGCAGGGTTAGACTGCACTTAAAGGAGGTTCTAGTGTCCTGAACTACTAGGGTCTACTGCAGCTTGAGACTCTGCACCCAGAAGTCTACTTCCAACCTGGACTCTCCCAGACTCTCTGTGCCCTGAGTCTTCTGGGTAACTGCTACCACCCAGGCCTGGGAAGACTGCATAGCGAGGCTCGGGCATGGGGCAGCAGCAGAAGCCTGAAGTCCACAGAGAGGGGCAGTGGTGCCTTAGCAGCAGCACTTACTCAGCACTGGGCATTGACATATGCATGGTACATAATGGGGTTCCTCCCCTCAAGGATCTTGAGGTCTAGGTGGGAAAAGAGGGAGACTATTTTTATTTGAGGATGGACCACAAAACAAAGAAACTGGTTTTGTTTGTGATTTGAGGAATCATTATCATTACTTTAGGTTTGGGTATATAATCTTTATCTCTTCAGCCAAATTATAAGTTCTTCAAGGGTGGAGCCTTATCTGCTAAGTCTCTTACCCTTATCACTGTAGCACACAGAAGGCCCTCTAGGCACTTTTCTTATGAAATGATGTACAGGTAACGTGTTGCAAAAGGTGGGCTAGTCTTAAATCTACTGAATACCACAGGCCTAGAAGGATGAATAGGTTGAAGCATTAATTAAGAAGGAATTGTGCTCCTGCCCTGTGCCAGGCCACAGGATGCAAACGTGAACAGCACATGTTTTCTCAGTTCAGGGAGCTCAGTCCAGAGAGGGCCATGGTTTGGTCAACGGTACAGTAGTGTAAGAGGCCAGAGCCCAGTGGTTATGAGTGTAGACTCTGAAGCCAGATCATTTGGATTCAAATCTCAGCTCTTAAGAGCTGTGATATGTTGGGCAAATCAGGTAATTTCTCTATGTCTCAGTTTCCTCATCTGTAAGTAGCTGTAATAATAACAGTACCTAATATAGGGTTGTTGTGAGGATTAAATGAGTTAAAACATAAAATATTTGTGAACACATATTAACTAATATATAGTAGAGACTGAGACAGTGGCAGGGAAGATGCCTAATTCAGACTAGGGAAGGGTGCCAGGGAGGGCTCTGGGGAGATGCACAGGTATCTTCTAGGAGAAGAGAGGGTAAGCCTGGCTGGGGAACAGCACATGCAAAGGTCTAGAGGTATCGCAGCTCGGAGCTACATGCCATGTGGTGTAGCTCTTCCCTGGTGCCAAGGAGAGACTGGCAGATGAAGACTGGCCAGAGATGTCTCTGGTTCCCTGTCCAGGAAAGGTGAGGCCAACAGAGGCTTGGCATTACTTGCTAAGGCATGTACATTTTATCTTGAAGGGAATGGGGAACCTTAGGAGGCTCTTAAATAGGAGGGGGTGATAGGATCAGCTTTCTATTCTGAGATGCCTACTCGGGCTGTGGTGCAGAGGACAGGTGGTGGAGGGGAAGGATGTGGAGCCAGGAGGAAGAGGGGTCCATTAGGAGGCCAAGGCAGTAATGAAGGTGAGGCGTAGTGAGGCTTGCTCTAAGGAAGTGGGATGGAGAGGAAAGCACAGATCTGAGAAAGATCAGGAGGTTAAACAACAGAACTGCATATACTAAAACACCATCACTGACAATGCACTGAGCCCTCAACCACATGTCAGGCCTTGTGCCAAACACTTTGCATGGAGCATCTCTTTTAGTGCTTACCCAAACCCTATGAACCAGAGTGTGTGTGGAGGTTGGGGCAGGATGGGGAGGGAATGTCCCTCTCCTCCCTAATGTCCTTAGGAGCTAAAGGACAGATAAGACACAAACTGCTAATTCACATTTGATGGCAATAAAAAATAGTCGACAAAAGGCACCAGAGGACTCCTGGGCCCAAATTAATGGGGGTCCAGTAGCCAGGGTTCTCAGGGATGAAGGGCGTGGTGGGTACCCACTTTCAATTGTTTAGGAGCTGAACACACAAACTCTAAATTTCCTGACAGTCTGTCGTGTCTGTGTTAGCGTTTTCACAGATCCCTGCTCAGGCATTTGGACTGGGGAGAGCTGTGAGTAAGGCTGGGGTGGGGGGGTCTAGAAATGGGTCTGATCTTCCTTATGAATGATCTTGATGTGGGTGTCACAGGAATGAAATCAACAGATGGCAATACGTTTGTAGGAAATGAAAGAGACAGATTTAAATCCAGAATCACAGGAACCCTTAAACTGCTTCTATGCAAGGAAGGCATATGAACATTAAATATTTTTTAAAGGATTAGCTCAACTCTGATCTGTCCCTCTCCAAAGGTGGGAGGCAGGGATGGGGAGGAGGTGGTTGGCTGTTGTCCTCATGATGGAGCAGGAAGGATCAGAGAATAATAGGGTGGGTGGAAAGGGGGGCAGAGAGAGGTCCCCATTCATCTTAAACTGTACTGGCTCTTGAAAGACAGGGAGTGGGTAGCTGTTTATCACTCAAACCTCAACTATTTTCTCCGGCAACAACTAACTTTCCTCAAGGCAAAATATTCAGCTGCAAGGAGGGAAAAGCACATCAAAGGTATGGAGCCCACAAAAGAAGGAGAGACCTGTCATTTTTTCATGGAAGAAACTCCCTTTCTGTTCTTCACCATGGCACCTCACCCAGGGGTTTTGCTGTGAACCCATTCATCTTTCCATAAAAAGGCAATCCACTCCTCTGATTTCCTGCCCATGGAAGGGAAAAGTTTGAGTTTTCTTTAAAAAAGATAGAGGAAGGGTGGGGATTGGGAGCACTCAATACCACCTACCGGACTTGACTATCATTTTATATTTTCTTTTTTTTTTTGAGACAGAGTCTTGCTCTGTTGCAAGGCGCCAGGCTGGAGTGCAGTGGCATGATCTCAGCTCACTGCAACCTCTGCCTCCTGGGTTCAAGTAATTCTTCTGCCTCAGCCTCCTGAGTAGCTGGTATTACAGGCGTGAGCCATTGTGCCCGGCCTTGACTATCATTTTAAAGGCTATGTCAGTCCCTAGAGTTCCCTGAATCTCAAACCACACCAACCAAAGAAGACATGGATGGGGGAAAGAAGGATGGGGGAAATGCCCTCAACTTGGGTCTGGTCTATTCTAGTCATGGTGAAGATTGTGCCAACTGGCTGGCCCTGGGATAAAAAAGCTGAATGCCTCTCAGCTTCTGATATCCACAAACAAAGGAGGCCAAGTACTGCAGGACTCACCATCCCTACCTCAGACTTCCACCTCTTCCACAAAGCTGCTTCCATCAAGTTCATCTTTGCAAGTCAGCGGTGCCTCCTAAACACGGTAACAAGGCAAGATTTTACATGTTGAGTGTGTTTCAACCTGTCTCACGCCCCTGCCTGAAGCCAACCTTCCCAGGGTGCACTGGGGCATCCTGCAGGTTGGTACTAAGTGCCATCATGGCAGCAGCACTATGCCTACGCTTTCAAATGGAAAGAGGGCTTTTTGATGGGCAAAGAAGAGGATGGAAGGGCCTGCATGGTACAGGATATTTGCCTGCCTCTCAGTTGCCTGGAGGAGGGGAAGGAATGAGTCAGATGTTTTCCAAAATTCTCCAACAGCTGCTTTATGACTCTAAGACAGGCCACAATGCATTATCTTAGCAAAAATCAAAATATCTAGTCTTGGATCTGTAACTTATCAAAGACAAGCTCAAGTCAGACACATTTTTGGCACCAAATGAAGCCCATCCATGCAAGCTTTCCAAATGAAAGGTGACTAACACTTTTTCTTGGTTGGCTGCACATTAAACTGATGCTAAATTCACAACCTGAAGGCTAGTAGAGTGGTAAAGTAGACAAATACTGGATAATGAGTCAGAAGATACTGTTTTAGTCTTTTGTCTCCTCCTTCTGGCCTTGGACAAGAAACATAACTTCTCAAAAGTCTTAGTTCTTTTCATTTGCGAAAGAGAGATGATAGCTTCTCTGCTTCCTCTCACAGCTATGGTGAGAAGCAAAAGAAATGTGAATCAGACTTCTCTGTAAGCTTCTACTACCTGTACGAAGGATGGTTATTATGAACATTGCTTGAAAGGTCCAGAATCTCCCGAGGACAATTCAGGTAGATGCTTTAAAACATTAGTTCAATGGACTCATGTCTCACAGTGCCACTGCCATTCTGTCAGAAAGACTTCTGACCCAAGGACCAATTTCTATTTTCTCCGTTCATGGTTTTATGGCATCTGGGACCACAAGGCGTTATGTTTATTTAGGATGCTGTCTGAGACATTTTTTCTACATTGAATCAAACTTACTGATCTTCCTAGTCCTCTAGTGCCTAGCACAGTGCTTGCTTGGAAGCTAGTGCTTGAGAAAATAATAAGAGCTGCTGACTGGACAGGTAGGATGATGCAGTCCTACGGGAATGAAGATGGACAGAAAGTTGCTCTTGTGTATCAGTTTTAGGAGGATATTTCTATAACCTAACTGGGCTAAAAGCACTCCAAGGTCAGAGCTCTACTAAGCTAAGGGCAAGTGGGGTCTGAGGCTGTCTATGAGTCTCTCTACACAATTCAGAAAAACGAGGTTGAGAAGTTGGGAATACACAATGGGTCAAGGGTGCCACATTAAGCTGATGTTCAAATTCAGAACGCAGAAGGACAGTGGCATGTTAAAATAGACAAATCATAGAAAATGAATCTTAGGGAATATCTCAGTCAATCCCTCAACAACAGTAGAAATAGCCTTAGCACCAGGATTCATTTCATTTGTACTGGCAGGAGTTATCCTGAGCTTCCTCTTTGCAAGCTTTAGTCATTCACTTCCATCTGTATTCAGTGCATAGGCTTGGTTCAGCATGTAGAGACTAACCTATGATCTCCCCTTGCAGGTCTGATCCTCACACCACCAAGAACACACGCAAAGTTGTAAGGTTCCTAGACATTCTAAGCTTATAAGCTCCTCCGAGAGCTTTGAGATCACCCAAATGGTCTGGTTCTCGCTTGACTGGAGTTCATGAGAGACCAGATCTAGGAGGAGATGATCAGAAAGAGCCTTATCCTAGGAGAGGTGGTCAGGAAAGAACAAAGTTCAGCTTAGTAAGCCCAGCAGTGGACACAGGGAGAGGAAACTTGCTCAACGACAGGACAGGAAAGGCTGGTTGTGTGAATGTGGTGAGCACAGCAAGAAAAGTCCTAGGGGTTGTTGAAGGTAACAGCCAGCCTCTCTTACTGGACTGCTGTGGTTTCAGAGAAAAAAGCAGGCAATGCCAGGATAATGTCTAAATGAGCATCAGTCAGCAGGAGGCCCAGGGATGTCCTCTCATGGCTGCAGCCAGCTCCAGTCAGACCTTCTTGGGGAACTGAGTCCAAAGGGTGAGTAAGTTAGAACCCATAAGGATGCTTTAAGAGAACTGGCACAATTTTGCCTGGGGAAGGCTGGATGGGAAATTATGATGTTGTCAAGCTGTTTTTATGAGTCTACTGTGTTCCCCTGCTCAGACAGTTAATGTGCCTGAAATCACACACTAGTAAATGGTGCAAGCAGGATATGAATTCACATACTGAGGTTCCAGAGTCCATGCTTTTTTTTTTTTTTTTGAGATAGGGTCTCACTCTGTCACCCATGCTCCTGGGCTCAAGCAATCCTCCTACCTCAGCCTCCTGAGTGGCTGGGACTACAGGTGTACCACACCATACCCCTGGCTAATTTTTGTATTTTTTGTAGAGATGGTGTCTTGCTTTGTTCCCTGGGCTAGTCTGGAACTCCTGGGCTCAAGTGATCCTCCCACCTCAGCCTCCCAAAGTGCTGGAGTTACAGACATGAGCCACTGCTTTGGCCCAAAGTCTGTGCTTTTTAATGTTGCCTTCAGTCAAAGAGGGGTTAAGGGAAATGAATTCTTGGTGACCTGTGGCTTCTGAACCTCATGCTCCTCTCCATTGTGGTACACGCTTTCTGTGAATCTAGCACTTCAACTTTAACAACAACAATGAATCTCTAACTTTTTGTAGAAACCTCAGATGTATGCAAAGTAAGATATGAGGGGTCTAGAGAGCTGGTAACCCAAATAATTCAACTCTAATCAGATGTTTTAAGGAGTGTCTCATGGCTAACAGATAAATCTTGAAATACCTTTTGTATAGTAGTTTGGTTAAGAGTGATTGTGATAGTTTTGCCATGAGATGTTCAAATTATTTGCTGTGTCCAGCTTTCCCAAGCCCTGCTCAGAATCTGAGGTTCCTTTTTCTCTTTTAGGTGAAGCATCTATGCTTCAGCATCTATATGCATCATGGTAGTCAGAGGCATAGCTTTGGAATTCTTCGAACCTGGTTGTTATGTTCTGATTTCGGCACTGAAACTTTGGACAACTTACATGGTCTTTCATGAGCCATAGTTTCATTATATGTGAAACAGAGGTAATGTGAATGTGTTGAAAGAGATCATTTGTGAAAATGCCTAGCACCTCATGTTCATCTGTGCCCATTAGGTGATGAATCAATGATGAAAATCTGCATTAGGAAAGGATCTGCCCAATGGTGGGTGAGTGGCTGGGATGCAGCTCAGGTTTCTCATGGGAACTCAATGGAAATGAGAGGACAACCTGTGCTGTCACTTTGGGCCAGGAAGGTCAGGTGACAAAGGGAGCTCACATCCTTTCCTCCCAATGCAGTTATCTATTTGGCTAGTTATTCATGTAGACTGTCATAGCACCACAGAGTCGGTTTCTCAGAGAAGTAATAAGCGTTCATAAAAATTACATTCATTGAATTGAAATGTCATAAAAAACAGACATTTTAAAATAAACTCTATCCTTTGAGGGTGTCTTAGTTTTCTGTATGACCCTGGGCAATTCCTTTTTACATGTCTTGTCACCTGTAAAGTAAACAAAGAAGACTGGGATCTCAAGGTCTTTTCAGCTTCAGAAGTTCTCTCACTTTTCCCTTTTCCAGTATCAGCTACCTAAAGGGAGTAATCAATCTGGAATTGGATGGCGAGTGTGGCCGCCTCTAACCACGCAAACCTGTGGAATCAGTTCAGCATGTGGAACCTCGGTTTTCTCTCATTACATGGAGAACAATAATACCATCTCTAAAAGTGAGTGTGAGGCTCATCAGGAGTAACATACAGGGAAGCATTTTTGTAAATGTTAAAGTTCTAGCCTAGCCTTTCTCATTACATTCAAGGTGTATGTGGCCCCAACCACCTTGGGATCTCCGTATCCTAGAACAGCTCCACACAGGGAATCTCCGTGCCCCACCCCCACCTCTGGAGCGTGTCAGCCTGCTGAGTGCAGGGCAATATTAGGCATGCGTGCCTTCTTGGGGGTTGCTGGCAGCACCTTCCAAATGACATTGCTTTGCCTGTTGGTCTCCTTTCCCATCTCCCTTCCCTCTGCTGGTCCTTCCTAGAGCCATCTGCAAGCGAAGAAAGCAATAAGCTTCCTGCCTGCCAGAAGCTGAATGCTAGTGCAAAGTGAGCCTTGGGGGTGAGGTCAGGGAACAGGTGCAGAGGAACCTGGAGTAGTAGCTACTTCAGACTCTGACGGCGTATAGGGACAATAAGGATGGCTGTGCCTCGGGGGGTTGAGATGTCTGAGGAATGCATCTCAGAGAAACTGAGCCTGCTGAGGCAGCAGTATGCCCCAGGTGGTTGTGCCCAGTGCACAGTGGGACAACATGCTGGAGTCTCTTGTCCTTGGCCTTAGACCCAAACCCTCCCAGTGCTTGGCTCCCCCTTCACTCCTAACAGTGGAGTGCTAAGTAAAAAGAAACCTCAGTTCTTTTTATCAAAGAGCCTTGCCTAGACAGGCAGCTTGCTTTGAAAGACATTCATTCAAACCAGAAAAAGGAGGCATGAAAAGCTTACTTTTCTCTATAACTGAGGAACAGGAGAATATAGTAAGTAAATCATAATAGACTGAATCTCCTTAAAAACTTCTGCATTCCAAGTTTCTTCTTGAATACACAGTTGAATTTGCAAAAATAAATATCTAGGGGTCAAAAATGAAGAGGAAACCCACAACTCAAGAGGTAAGCCAGCTCAGCCTCCTGAAAAACTCCTGCATTCCAAGTTTCTTCCTGAACACACAGTTAATTTGTAAAAGTAAGTTCCTAGGGGTCAAAAATGAAGAGAAAATAAATCCACAACTCAAGAGGTAAGCAGCCTCAGCCTCAAAATGTATAAAGCAACATGTGAAAAAACTGCAGAAAGTGTTATGACCACACTAGCATACACAGATTTCAACAAACCTTCTAATAATGGACAGATCAAACATAAAAATTACCAAGAATGTAGAATATTTGCACAATACAACTAGCAAGTGTGTTCTTATGGACAACAAGAAATATACATTCTTTTAAAGTATACATAGGAGCAGGCTGGGTGCAGGGGCTCCTGCCTGTAATGCCAGCACTCTGGAAGGCAGGATTACTTGAGCCCAAGAGTTTGAGACCAGCCTGAGTAACATAGTAAGATCTTGTCTCTACCTATATTTTAAAAATTAAAAAGTATAATAGTGGTAAATCAGAAATGTGTAGATGTAGGATGGTACGACCCAGAACTGGGGTTTTGATCTGGTATAGAAGTTGATTTTTGCCAAGAAGCTTGTAGGGAGATTCAGCTCAGTTCTGTGCTGGGTTATATGGGAGCATCAGAGAAGCTGAGCACTTGAGACTAAAAACAAATGCATGTCGACTTGTAATAGCTCAGGAGTTCAATGCTACCCTGCAAACTGGCCTGTGCTTTTGAAATGTCCCAATGAAGACAATCTGACTGTCTTGTCCACTTCTTTCTCTCTGGTTACTCTGCTTCAGTTTAACCAGGGGCATTTCTGATAGAACATTTGTTAATGTTTTTGCTTTTTGTGGATGGCATGAAAACATTCCAAGATTTTCCTTTTGTGGAAAGTCATAAATACTAAGGTATAATTCTAGATTCTCATTTTGATGACCAGACACTTCAGGAAGTACCAGATATTGAAGGTACAACTTGAAGAAAACCTCTCAGTATCCAAGGATGGCTCTCCCTCTTAGAATAAAACCCTAAATGTTCCTGGGTTCTGATCCAGAAGCATCCTGCTCTTCTTGGCTCAGCAGTGAGAGTTTGTCCAATTGTGGGCCTAGGATCCCTCAATCTGATATAACCACAGAAACCACGGCCCAGTGTAAGTGGACAAGAAACCATCTTAGCCTCAGTAGGGGCTGTACCCAACTGCATCTGCTTCAAGTATCTGTACCCAACTGTATCTGCCAGATCCACTCAACTGTTCACTCATTTTGCTAAAGAGAATTAGCTGCTTCATGAAAAAGTAACTATGTACAGATTCCAAGGTTAAAGATCAACAGATAGGGTTTCCACAAAAACTTTATCATGTAGACAAATGCTACCTCTCCTCTTCAACTTTGAGGACTGGTAGAAGGAAGGAGCCCATTAGCACTAAATCCACACCAGCATTCACCTTTCTCCCAGGCTCAACTCTCAGCCTAAATTATACAATAGTCTCATCTCTGAAAGACTTTTCCATTGTGATTAAGCAACCCCGCAGGTACCCGGATTATCCAGAGTCTCTACTGCATACAGGTTCTGAAAAGACAAATTTTCTCAAAGACATTTGAGAATCTCAGCAGCCCAAGCACTGGCTAGGGAGGAGGATGTCCACCCTGGCCGCAGAAGGGCCCTTCAGTGTTCCTAGCTCCTCCCCTCTCAAGAACCTTCTAGCTAAAGGCATCTGTCCAGCCATCCAACTGGAGTTGCTACCTCAGGGAGCTTTGCAGCAGAGACGCCCATGGTGGTTGTTCTCAGGTGTCAGGGACAGGGATCAGAGCAGCTGCTAACCTTGCTTGGGCCTTTCAGTTCCATGCTGTCAAGACATGACAGGATCAAAGGTCAAGAATTTGTCTGGTCTTGTCATGAGGGAACTAGGCTCACCACAGCTTCCCCTGGCCCTGCCTGTACCCCATTAATTATTCTCTTTTCCATATTTTGGATCTACCCTTGATATCCAGACCTTTGAGATGGTTGCCAAGTAGACAAGAGCATTAAGTCACGTTCTTAAGCTTCCTTCATACTCCCTCTCTGCTGCAGACCTGCTGTGAATCAACTGGCCCTGGACAATTGTTGAATCAACCCCCCTTTAAACTATGCTCTCTCCCTCGATTCCAAACCCCACACGCTCAGAGGAAGTTCTCAGTACTCTGGTCTTAAATTGTTCCCAGCTTCCTCACCAGACATCCAGAACTCTAATCAAGTTCCCCCTTTAGATCCCAAGTAATTTTCTTTATAAAGGTCATCCATAGTTTTGGAAACCCACTCGTGAGATGAAAGTGGAAGCCCAGCCAGGCTTGGAGGCTATGTGGAAGACAGTGTGACTCATGAGCTCCCAGGAGAAGGGTGAATGATTCTTCTCCAAGGGTGGAGGACAGCTTTGCTCCTCCAGCTGTGGTTCCTCCCATATTTGTCTCTCCAACTTCAGAGGGAGAAGGGGAACACAAGTCAGGGAGCCAATGAGAAGCTGGGGGATCCAGGGATCTGGGGATGGGCATCTGGCTAAAGCCCTGCAGCTTAAAAGAGTGACTGTCCCAAGAAAAGCAGAGGGTCAGAATCCAAGCCGGCAGAACTTGGGATGGACACAGAGATGAACAAGTAGTTGTTCTTGACAAAGGCAGGCAGGAACCTGGCAACAAATACTGAGGATCAGGCAGCAGCGTCAACTGATAAGACAGGTAGGAGCCCTGTGAGTTACAGGACTTGAACAGGCCATGCCAGACAGGCAGGACAACAGTGAGGGGTCCACATAGCCCAGGAAACATGAGGATGCCTCCTCCTCTACGAAGGCCTCCAGGGAGGGCAGGAGCCAGGTCCCAGTGCAAGCTTGGAGAAGGAGGGCCAGGCTGCAACAGGACTGTGTAAAGGGGAGGTGGACCACATGACAGCACCCTGGATTCTCAGGTTCCTCATGACAAGCAGTGTGGAGTGGTACAGAGACTACAGCTTTAGAGTAAGCCGGACAGGCAGTAGTGGCAGGCTGCTCGAAGGTACACACCCGTCCCCCTCTGCAGTCCTCCCTCTATACCTGCCTGAGATCCCAGTACAGGCAAAGCAAAATGGGGTGTGGCCTGGACCTGTTCCCTCCCATTCTTCCCCAATTCCACCTCCTTTAGGGTAAGCAGACACAGCACAATTTGATCATGCCCCTATGCTGAAATGCCTCAATAAAACAAAATGACGACAAAAGAATTGACTGAAACCAACTGAAAGCCACAACAGAGACAGGGTCTCCAGGCTGCTAGGATATCCCTCTCAGACTTCCCCCATCTGTTCTGCTCCACAGAGGCCTCCCAGCTGAGCCCTGCTGTCAAGGGAGGGCCCCTGGCCCCTCACAATCTGTCATCTTTGATGCTACTTGGATCTTATTTCTTCTAGAGCTGCCAGGGACTATGAAGATGCCTGTGTGTGTGGGTAGGGGGCCAGGAGGGCCATGCATGCCATCAGAACCAGGGCTGGGGTGAGGGTGGATACTGAGGGGTGGAAGAAAGGGATTCTGCATTGTTGGGAATCCCAGCTCAATCTCAATTTCTCCATACCTTCCCTTTCCCTTGGGCTGCCAAGCCCTTCCATTTCCTGCCATCTGTGATGGGTGTCTCTGGGGAGACCCTTTTCTTTCTTGCTTGCTAATCACTGCATATAGTCACTGGGAATAGGCTGGGCTCTCTGCCCCTGGCAACTGTGTAGACATCCCTTGGGCAGATTTGAGTTCCTCTCTGTGCTGCCAAGGGACGGGTTCTTCCTGCACTCTGTGCACCTTCCTTTCCTGGGCAGGTGGCCATCTCTGCCTGTAGACCTGGACCCTCAGCAAACAAGAGTGGTGGGCAATGATGAGAAAACAGGGTGGTGACCACTGACTGCTGCTCTAAAGACTAGGTGTGCTGGGTGCCTCCAGCCTTGACCCATAGAGTGAGCCAGTGATCCAGGCCCATGGACGTGGGTCTGAGTCCTGGTTCTGTCCCTCACTAGTTGTGGCACTGCCCTTTTCTGGGCTTTGGCATTCCCATATGCCAAAGAAGCAAATGAGCTGGATGATTTCCTGCACCATCCTAACATTCTGTGAGTTAGGGATGATTCTGCTCATCTACCACGTACATTCTTCTAGCCATTTCTCTACTCTTTAATCAAGACCCTGCTGTGACTGAGAGCTAGTAGCAGTCACCTGTGAGGTAGCTCAAAGGACAGAGTAAGACTCTGGTGCTGGGATAGTCCCCGGTGTCTGATCCCAAGACCCTGGTTTCATTACTGTCACATCCTGAGCAGTTAAGTGGACCAGGCCGCTGTGAGGCGAGGTGGCTAGCCATTTCCAATTGGATTTAAACCCTTTGTTTACCAGGTCTCCTCAACAAGGACAAAAGCAAACACTCAAGCAATAATCTGAAGCCCTGATCATTCATTCATTTGCACATTCATTCGTTCAACCTTTACGAGGTGGTACAATATCATAAGGAGTTCCAGGAATTAGTTTGACCTGCTTTCTAAATCTGGCTCTGGCATTACTCAGCTGAATAATGCTGGAATGTTATCCAGCCCCTGTAGGCCTCCATTTCATCTCTAATATGAGGAAAATAATGGTGCTACCTACTTCACAGACAATGCATCTGAAGCATCTGGCACTAGTTAAATGTTCAACGAATAGCTGTTATCATCAAGTTGAGTAAGTTGCTCACGGTTTCATGGGGACACAGACGGTGAGCACATAGCTGCTCATCACTCAGTGTGTGCAGGTTTCTTAGCAAAAGACAGGCTCCTTGGTTCTGAAGGCCAAGAAAATAACTTCAACAGGAGTTTGGGGGTTAGTTTTGTGGCACAATTCACTCATCCTTCCTAAAGAATGTGAGGATGGTTCATGGAGGCTTGAAACAGATTCTCAAATCATTAAGTCATAACAAAAAAATCTGTTCTTGAATTGATTTGCCCAGCTCAGATATGGGGACTGCCATTTTGGAACGGAGGCTCAGCATTGTGGTTTAGGGAGAGGGAATGGAAGGCAAGATCCTTACCTCTCAGAGAATGGGCATGTCTGATTCCCTTCATGCTTCTGTCCCCCTACATATCCCAGCCTGATCCCCCGTGCTGAGGGCAAAGCAACATCTAATTTGCCTGTTTCTGGCAGCTCTTAGACTTCCCAAAGCCTGTACTTGCCACCACGAATGCCCCAGGAGCCTCTGCCGGCTCCTTCAGGATGCTGCAGAGACTGCTGACTGCCAATGCTGATTTACCACTTCCCATTAGCCAGGCATCTGACAGCCTCTGAGAGCCTGTGCCTGACACAGGCCCACGAGTCAGCTGTGAACGGTCAGGCCCCAGGAGCGGGAGTCAGCAGAGGCTTTGCAAGGCAGGCCTCGCACAGCGACCCTGTTGACGTGCCATCGTTTATTTGGTTTTCATAACAAAACGGCCTTATTTATTTTAATCTGAAAATTTCTCTTTGCGCTTGTTGAAGACATTTAGGTGGTCCTATTTTCCCTCTCTTGTTTTCAGACCTCATAAGTGATGCCCCTGAAAGTGTCCACATGCTGGCTGAGCCAGAGGTGCCCCATGCACATGGCTCTGAGGATCACCTCTCTCCCATCCCTGACTCCCATTCTTGGTTGGTTGAGCATGGACTCAGTATGGAGGGCACTGGGAGAGGAAGTAGAAGGCCTGAGTCTACCAGTGCTTGCCAGGATGACCTTAGACACATAATTTAATCTCCTTGGCCTCAGCTTGCTTATCTGAAATAGGAATAACTGTTGCCCTAAATGTTTCAAGACTATTGTGAGGTTAATTATGAGAGGTCCCCTTTGAAAGGAACTTGCAAAGAATAAAGTACCTTAAAAAGAGCTTTGGACACAAACGATTCCAGGTGTTGGTCTCCTTGTCTACCTAAGCTGGAAACTGTGCAACCTTCCTGCGCATGAACAGCATGGCTCACATGCTCCAGTGTCGTCCCGTCCTCAAGTCCTTGGCTTGGACAAACTGTAGCTTCCCCCAGCCCAAATGATGCTGACAGGAAGTCCCCACAAGGATGTGGCTAAGCTACAGGCATCATGCCTAGGGATTAGGAGCAGCCAGGGTCCTGAAGGCTTCCCAGAGTCTACAGCTTAGAGAACAAGGAGGGTGACTTCTGAGTGACATGGCATGGTGGCGGGGTGGGGGAGGGCTCCAGTGCCCTCCTCTGAGTTAGAACAGAAAACAGCCCTGGCTCCCGAGGTACAGAGCAAGCAATTCTCCTCCCCTTTATCTCTGACTGGGTGTGTAGGAGAGGGGTGGCTGACATGCCAGAGACCCCTCTCCAGAGTGAATGCTTCTCTGTCCACGGAAGTTGCAGGACGGGCCACAGCTACAACTTCACTGATCCTTAAGGCTGATCCAGAGTCACTCTCTAGCAATAATAACAAGCAGGCTTCGTAATAATAAAAATCACAAGTGTTGATTCCTAATCCCTATGGCATTAGGATAGGGGAGATCTTATTACTGTCTGCTTATGTACAAGCAAACTAGATGCTGAATTGCTAAGGGACCTGCCAAAGGTCATGCTGCTGGCACTGGGACCCAGGTCTGCTAAATGGAACCCCTGTGCCGAGGAACTAGCAGCTAAATCTTCCACTGTGAATATTTCCAACTGGTATCCCAGAACCTAATGAGGGAGCAGGGTCCATATGGCTAAGATGGTAGATGGAGGGGGCCTGGAGAAAAGGAATAGTGCAGGAATTTTTGGGAGCCAGAGGTATGTCCAATGAGCTGATGACAGAGCCAGGGGTCCCTTCCACCACCAGAAGGGAATCCTCATTCTCTTTCTCTTCCTAATCATCCACCTGAACAGGAACTGCCTGGAGAGTTTGAGGGATGAATAGAGTCCATATTCAGTACCTGGTGGTCTGGGCGACTTTCTGCTGGGGCCCAGGGCTGCCCATTAGGGCCTAAATGTATAGGCACGAGGCTAAAAGTTGCAGCCCAGAACAACCAGCTTGCAAGCCCTGAGAGCTGAGGATGTCATATCCCCGCTCCCAGGGAATGAGCTCCTCAGCATGAAAGGAGCATATTCCCTGCTGTATTTGCTCTGGGCCCCTCACAAAGACATGGTTCTTATAGCTAACCACCAATGCCATTCTCAGGGGGAATGCAAAGAGGTTTGCACACATGATCTCAGAACAACTTACTCTGTTTCCAAAGGAGTGAGGAAATAGAGAAATCAGAGAAAACCAATAAAGCTAGATTCATTATTACTATTTTGCAAAGCAAGTTTGGAAAACCTCTGTCCTGAGAGATAAGGCCATTGTCTATTAGAAACAAAATATTAGTCAGGTGTGGCGGTACATGCCTGTGGTCCCAACTACTTGGGAGGCTGAGCAGGGAGGATCACATGGGTCCAGGGAATTGAGGCTGCAATGAGCTGTGGCTGTATCACTGCACTCCAGCCTGGGTAACAGAGGAAGACCTTATCGAAAGAAAAGAAAAGAAAAGGAGAAAGAGAAAGAAAGGGAGGGAAGGAAGGAGGGGAGGGAGGGAGGGAGGATCCAAGATGGCCAAATAGGAACAGCTCTGGATTGCAGTTCTCAGCAAAAACGCAGAGGGTGAGTGATCACCTCATTTCCAAACAAATTTTTACTGCTCACAGACCAGGAGATTCCCAGGTGGAAAAGTGCCACAAGTCTCCAGCACAGCTGTTCCAGCTGGTGCCAGTGGGTCTCCGCACAAAAACTCACACAAATCCGGGCACCGTTTCAACTGGTAACTGGAATGCCTGGGAGACAGAGTCGCCTGTTCAACTGAAAAAGAGGGGGCTGAAACAGGGAGCCAGGTGATCTGGCTCGGCTGGTCCCACCCCCACAAAGACCAGCAATCTGAAACACTCTGGACTGAGAGTGTCATAGCAAGCACAGCTGGACCTGGGACGGTCCAGCCCTGTTGGGGGAAGGGCGTCCGCCACTACCGAGGCAGTCCGCCATTACAGAGGCAGTTCTAACTATACTCCTATAAACAAAACTGCAAGGAAGTTCACACAGCAGCTGGGCAGAGCCCACAGCAGCTCAGCAACACCTCTGCTGGTGGACTGTGACTAGGCTACCTCCTCACTGGGCAGGGCATCTCTGAAAAAAGGCAGCAGAATGACAGGAACTTATAAATAAAGCCCCACATTCCCAGGACAGAGCACCTGGGAAAAAAAGGTGGTTATGAGTTCCACTGCAGCAGACTTAAATGTACCTGCCCAGCAGCTCTGAACAGAACAAGGGAGCTCACAGCTCAGCACTTGAGCTCCTATAAGGGACAGACTGTCTCCTCAAGCATCTCCCTGATCCCCATATAATCAAAGAGACACCATAAAGGAGAGCTCAGGCTGACATCTGGTGGGTATTCTTCTGGGACAAAGATAACAGAAGAAAAAACTGGCAGCAACCCTTACTGTTCTGCAGCTGCTGCAGGTGATCCCCAGGCAAGCAGGGTCTGGAGTGGACTCCAGCAGTCCTACAGCTGAGGGCCTGACTGTTAGAAGGAAAACTAAGAAACAAAAAAATAACTTCACCATCAACAAAAAGGATGTCCACTCAGAGACCCCATCTGAAAGTCACCAACCACAAAGACCACAGGTAGACAAATCCACAAAGATGGGAAGAACCAGCACAAAAAGGATGAAAATACTCAAAACCAGAAGACCTCTCCTCCTCCAAGGGATCACAACTCCTCACCAGCAAGGGAACAAGGCTGGATGGAGAATGAGTCTGATGAATTGACAGAAACAGGCTTCAGAAAGTGGGTAATAATGAACTTCTCTGAGCTAAAAAATCATGTTCTAACCCAATGCAAAGAAACTAAACCTTGAAAAAAGGTTTGACAAAATGCTAACGAGAATAAACAGCTTAGAGAGGAATATAAATGAATTGATGGAGCTGAAAAACACAACACAAGAACTTCACAAAGCATACACAAGTTTCAATAGCCGAATTGACCAAGCAGAAGAAAGGATATCAGAGACTGAAGATCAACTCAATGAAATAAAATGAGAAGGCAGTATTAGAGAAAAAAGAGTAAAAAGAAATGAACAGAGCCTCCAAAAAATATAGGATTATGTGATAAGACCTAATCTACATTTGATAGGTGTACCTGAATGTGATGGAGAAAATGAATCCAAGCTGGAAAACATTCTTCAGGATATTATCCAGGAGAATTTCCCCAACCTAGCAAGGCAGGCCAACATTCAATTCTAGGAAACACAGAGAACACCATAAAGATATTCTTCAAGAAGAGCAACCACAAGGCACATAATCGTTAGATTCACCAGGGTTGAAATGAAGGAAAAAATGCTAAGGGCAGCCAGAGAGAAGGGTCAGGTTACCCACAAAGGGAAGCCCATCAGACTCACAGCGGATCTCTCAGCAGAAACCCTACAAGCTAGAAAAGAGTAGGGGCCAATATTCAACATCCTTAAAGAAAAGACAACTTAGAATTTCATATCCAGCCAAACTAAGCTTCATAAGCAAAGAAGAAATAAAATCCTTTATGAACAAGCAATTGCTCAGAGATTTCATCATCAACAAGCCTGCTTTACAAGAGCTCCTGAAAGAAGCACTAAACATAGAAAGGAATAACCAGTATCAGCCGCTCCAAAAATGTACCAAATGGTAAAGAGCATTGATGCAAGGAAGAAACTGCATCAACTAATGGGCAAAATAACCAGCTAGCATCAAAACGGCAGGATCAAATTCACAAGTAACATTATTAACCTTAAATGTAAATGGGTTAAATACCCCAATCAAAAGACACACACTGGCAAATTGGATAAAAAGTCAAAACCCGTCAGTGTGCTGTATTCAGGAAACCCATCTCACACGCAAGGATACACATAGGCTCAAAATAAAGGAATGGAGGAAGACCTACCAAGCAAATGGAAAGCCAAAATAAGCAGGAGTTGCAATCCTAGTCTGTGATAAAATAGACTTTAAACCAACAGAGATCAAAAGAGACAAAGAAGGACATTACATAATGGTAAAAGGATCAATGCAACAAGAAGAGCTAATGATCCTAAATATATATGCACCCAATATAGGAGCACCCAGATACATAAAGCAAGTTCTTAATGACCTACAAAGGGACATAGACCCCCACACAATAATAGTGGGAGACTTTAACACTCCACTGTTGGTATTAGACAGATCAACGAGACAGAAAATTAACAAGGATATCCAGGACTTGAACTCAGACCTGGACCAAGCAAACCTAACAGACATCTACAGAACTCTCCACCCCAAATCCACAGAATATACAGTCTCCTCAGCACCACATCACACCTACTCTAAAATTGACCACATAATTGGAAGTAAATCACTCCTCAGCAAATGCAAAAGAACGGAAATCATAACAAACAGTCTCTCAGACCACAGTGCAATCAAATTAGAACTCAGAATTCAGAAACTAACTCAACCGCACAACTTCATGGAAACTAAACAACTGGCTCTTGAGTGTTGACTGGATAAACAATGAAATGAAGGCAGAAATAAAGATGTTCTTCGAAACCAATGAGAACGAAGACAGAGCATACCAGAATCTCTAGGACACATTTAAAGCAGTGTCTAGAGGAAAATTTATAGCAATAAATACCCACATGAGAAGCAAGTAAAGATCTAAAATTGACACCCTATCATCAAAACTGAAAGAGCTAGAGGAGCAAGATCAAAAAAACTCAAAAGCAAGCAGAAGACAAGAAATAACTAAGATCAGAGCAGAATTGAAGGAGAGAGAGACCAAAATAAATAAATTTAAAAAACCTTCAAAAAAACCAATAAATCCAGGAGCTGGTTTTTTTGAAAAGATCAATAAAATAGACTGCTAGCCAGATTAACAAAAAAGAAAAGACTGAATAATCAAATAGATGCAGTACAAAACGATAAAGGGGATATCACCACAGATTCCACAGAAATTCAAACCACCATCAGAGATTACTACAAACTCTATGCATATAAACCAGTAAACCTGGAAGAAATGGATAAATTCCTGGACACTTGCACCCTCCCAAGCCTAAACCAGTAAGAAGTTGAAACCCTGAATAGACCAGTAACAAGGGCTGAAGTTGAGGCAGCAATTAATAGCCTACCAACCAAAAAAAGTCCAGGTCCAGATGGGTTCACAGCCGAATTCTACCAGATATACAAAGAGGAGCTCGTACCATTCCTTCTGAAACTATTCCAAACAATCCAAAAAGAGGGAATCCTTCCCAAATCATTTCATGAGACCAACATCATCCTGATACCAAAACCCAGCAGAGACCCAACAAGAAAAGAAAACTTCAGGCCAATATCCATGATGAACATAGATGCAAAAATCTTCAATAAAATACTGGCAAACCAATTGCAACAGCACATCAAAAAGCTTATCCATCACAATCAAGCAGGCTTCATCCCAGGGATGCAAGGCTAGTTCAACATATGCAAGTCTATAAACGTAATTCACCACATAAACAGAGCCAAAGACAAAAACCACATGATTATCTCAATAGATGCAGAGAAGGTCTTCGACAAAATTCAACAGCGCTTTATGCTAAAAACTCTCAAACTAGGTATAGTATTGGAAGTTCTAGCCAGAGAAATCAGGCAAGAAAAAGAAATAAAGGGTATTCAATTAGGAAAGGAGGAAGTCAAATTGTCTCTATTTGCAGACGACATGACTGTATATTTAGAAGACCCCATCATCTCAGCCCAAAATCTCCTTAAACTAATAAGCAACCTCATCAAAGTCTCAGGATACAAAATCAATGTGCAGAAATCACAAGCATTCCCATACACCAGTAACAGACTTAAAGAGAGCCAAATCAAGAACAAACTGCCATTCACAATTGCTACAAAGAGAATAAAATACCTAGGAATACAACTAACAAAGGATGTAAAGGACCTCTTCAAGGAGAACTACAAAGCACTGCTCAATGAAGTAAGAGAGGACACAAACAGATGGAGAAACATTTCATGCTCATGGTTAGGAAGAATAAATATCGTGAAAATGGCCATACTGCCCAAAGTAATTTATAGATTCAACGCTATCCCCATCAAGCTACCAATGACCTTCTTCACAGAAATGGAAAAAACCACCTTAACCTTCATATGGAACCAAAAGAGAGCCAGCATAGCCAAGTCAATTCTAAGCAAAAAGAACAAAGCTGGAGGCATCATGCTACCTGACTTCAAACTATACTACAAGGCTACAGTAATCAAAACAGCATGGTACTGGTACCAAAACAGAGCTATAGACCAATGGAACAGAACAGAGGCTTCGGAAGCAATGACACACATCTGCAACCATCTAATCTCTGACAAACCTGACAAAAACAAGCAATGGGGAAAGGATTCCCTGTTTAATAAATGGTGTTGGGAAAACTGGCTAGCTATGTGCAGAAACCAGATACTGGACTCCTTCCTGACATCTTACACTAAAATTAACTCCAGATGGATTAAAGACTTAAACATAAGACCTAACACCATTAAACCCTAGAATAAAACCTAGGCAAAACCATTCAGGACATAGGCATAGGCAAGGACTTCATGACTAAAACACCAAAAGCATTGGCAACGAAAGCCAAAATAGACAAATGGGATCTAATTAAACTCCAGAGCTTCTGCACAGCAAAAGAAACAATGATTAGAGTGAACTGGCAACCAACAGAATGGGAAAAAATTTTTGCATCTGACAAAGGACTTATATCCAAAATCTACAAAGAACTAAAACAGATTTACAAGAAAAAAACAAACAAACCCATTCAAAAGTGGGCAAAGGATATGAACAGACACTTTTCAAAAGAAGACCTATATGAGGCCAACAAACACATGAAAAAATGCTCATCATCATTTGTCATTAGAGAAATGCAAATCAAAACTACATTGAGATACCATCTCACACCAGTTAGAATGGCATTCATTAAAAAATCTAGAGACAACAGATGCTGGAGAGGATGTGGGTGGGAGTGTAAATTAGTTCAACCATTGTGGAAGACAATGTGGCGATTCCTCCAGGACCTAGAAACAGAAATTCCATTTGATCCAGCAATCCCATTACTGGGTATGTATCTAAAGGATTATAAATCAATCTATTATAAGGATACATGCACATGTATGTTCACTGCAGCACTGTTTACAATAGTAAAGACTTGGAACCAACCCAAATGTCCATCGATGATAGACTGGACAGGGAAAATGTGGCACATATACACCATGGAAAACTATGCAGCCATGAAAAACAACGAGTTTGTGTCCTTTGTAGGGACATGGATAAACTTGGAAACCATCATTCTCAGCAAACTGACACAAGAACAGAAAATCAAACACCACATGTTCTCACTCATAGGCAGGTGTTGAACAATGAGAACACATGGGTACAGGGAGGGGAGCATCACACAATGGGGTCTGTCGGGTGGTGGGGGGAACTAGGGGAGGGACAGTGGCGGGTAGGGAGTTGGAGAGGGATAACATCAGGAGAAATGCCAGATATAGGTGATGGGGATGGAGGTAGCAAACCACATTGCCATGTACATACATATGCAACAATCCTGCATGTTCTTCACATGTACCCCAGAACCTATAATGCAAGAAAATATATATTAAGAAAGAAAGAAAGAACAAAGGAAAGAAAGAAAGAAAGAGTAGGGAGAGAACATGGGCTTGACTCCTGGCACGACTCCTGGCTGGCCATCAGGCCTTGAGCTAGTTACTGAGCATCCCTGGACCTCACAATAGGATAACTTCTCTCACTGGGTAAGAATTCAAGGAGGCCATAGTGTGGAAAGCACCCTGCAGAGTGCCAGGCACACAGACCTTTCATGTGTGTTATTTGCCCTCTCTTCCTTTTCCTTCCCAAACAGCATCTCCCAGACTCACCAGACATTCCTCGATCTGGACAACTCTCCCAGCACAGGCACACTCATACCCTCTTTACTAAAACCCAAAACAGTAGCAACTCTAGAACTGTCCTTAAATACCACACTGATTTGGATTGGTGAAAATAAGAGGCAACTTGCCTCATGACTCTGCCTCTGTGGGGGAAGATCCCACTCTCTGCTGTTGGTGTGCAGGCAGGCACCAACCCCTTCCAGGGACCCTCAGCACCAGGAAGACCCTGCCTGTTTGTGAGGTTCACCAGGATGCTCTGCTACTGCTACTTTCTTATTATTTCTCTCCTCAAAGGAGTCCATAATAACCACCTTATAAATGGCAGCCACTTCTTTTGGCCTGTTTGGTGTTAACACACAGAAGCTGTAGCCTCTGTTATCTGTGACAACTTTTGTTTTCGGTAGAGCAAAGCGGTCCAGGGAAGGAAGCTGTGTAAAGAAAGCCATGCTATCAACTACTTGGAGCCTCTGGGCAACCCTAGGCTTCCTCACAAGAAACTTTGAGGAAAAGAGCTAGGCGCATGATGACGAGAACAGCCACCGTAACTACTAACTTTTCTAGTGCTGATATGAATGGAGGGCTGACCTGTCCCCTCATGTGCCAAACTGTGGCAGTATACAGAAAGCCAGGACACAGTGTCAGAAGACATGGCTTGCAGTCTCAGCTCAGCCACTTACTTGACGCATGGCCTCAGGCAAGTTACCTGACTGCATGAGACTCAGTTTCCTCAACACTAAGATCAGCATGATAATAGTACCTAGTTCCCAAGAACTAGGGAGGTCAGATGAGATCAGGATGCAGTAAGAATGAGAGGGAAAGGGGATATTCGGGAATCGCACACCCCACACCAGACTTTGCATTTCCCTTTCACTTGCATCCTTAACCTGGAACATGATGCCTCTGCAGACCTAGCCCCTAAAATAGCATCTGGCCCTGCTGCCTGTGGAAGGCCACTGATACCCTGCAGTCCGATGCCCTCACAGTCCATCTCCTGTCCCTGCGTTTTCCAACCCATCCAGTGCCCTGCAATGCAGATTAGTATCCCAGGCTACACAAGCCACATTTTGTTGACTCCCCATTTGTTTCTCCCCCTCTAAATCTTTCCCTGATCATTTGTTTCCTCCCCTATCTCTCCAACCCCTCCTCCAACTCCAGAGTTGTGCTTTATCTCCAGTGAGCTTAATGCTTCCCTGATAAGACCAGTTAATCCTCTGCTGCTCCTCTTTGGCAGAGATGGAGGAGATTAGAGGCAAAGGGGTTAGGCCATCTCCCCTTCAAGGGCACTCACGACTTTAATAAAGGAATTGGATCCTGCTTTCCCATCTGAAGCTTTAGACTGGCATCCTCAGTGTTTCTGCTGAGAAGCAGTTCTGGTTATTTCCAGACCACAAACCTCCTGATTGAAACGTAATGGAAATGGGGTGGGGGATGGGTATTGGTCAAGTGGCCTGAAGACTCATCAGGCTCCCTGGACAGACGGGCCGATCTGGTCCTCAAGAGCAAAATACCCAGTTGTGTGACCATCTCTATGGTCACCAGTAAGGGCCACACTTAAAGCCAAACTGGGCACGCATGCAGCTAGAAGGGGAACTCTAGCATGGGGGAGATGACTGTACCAGCCAAGGCCTTTAGCCTTCTCCTCTACAAGTCCTGGGATTAAGGAGTTAGTGATGCAGGTGGAACAGTTCTATGACAAAGTCTCTTTGGGTACACACTGAATGCCACTTTATAGCAGGTAGGTGATATGACAGCGAGACTTCAGTGTTTGCTGAACACCACTCCCGGTGTACAGAACACCTCAGGGAGACAGAAGAAGTGACAGAAGTAAGCCTTGTGGTGAGAAGCAGACCATCTGGTGGGGTAACACGGGACAAATAATGCAAAAGCACCGCGGAGTTAAACTGTATGTTAGTGCTAAGTAACTGCTGGAGTGTCTTGGGTTCAAGAGCTTTGTGGGTCAGGCTTAGGTTTAACATGAAAAGCTAATTTTGAAGAGATGATTTGTTGATGAGGACACAGATTACTTGAGGTCAGAAAAATAGTTCATTCGATGATTTTGTATCAAACATTTATTGAACCTCTGCTATGTGCCATGCACTGTTCATAAACAAGATGGATATGACATCTGCCTTCATGAAATTTATAGTGTAGTGGACAAGTCAGAAATTAAGTAAACAATTATACTCTCACTAATTAGTCTTAGTAATGGTAACCAGTATAAGAACAGGTTGTCTTTAAGGAGAGGAACAGGAGGATCCTAATTTCAGTTGTGAGATCAGGGGTAGCCTCTCTGAGGAGATAATGGCTGACACCTGAATGAGGAATGGGAATTAGAGCAGTGCAGGGAGGAAGCACATTTCAGATGGAGAGCGGCATATGGAAATGTTCTGAGTTGGGATAAAGTTGGTTCTTCTGAAAGACTGGAAGAAGGCTGACATGGCTTTAGAAATTCAGAGAATAGAATGAGATTTTCCTTTTTTCTTTTGAAACTAGTGTCTCGCTCTGTCACCCAGGCTGGAGTGCAGTGGTGTGATTTTGGCCCAACTGCAACCTCCACCTCCCAGGTTCAAGCAATTCTCATGCCTCAGCCACCTGACTGAATGGGATTAGAGGCGTGTACCACCATGCCCAGCTAATTTCTGGAGTTTTTAGTAGAGATGGCATTTCACCATCTTGGCCAGGCTGGTCTTGAACTCCTGGCCTAAAGTGATCTGCCTGCCTCGGCCTCCCATGCAAGAGGTTATCCAATTTTATTCCAATTGCAATGGTAAGTTATATCACTCTGGATGCTATGTGGGAGGTAGACTAGAGGGGGACAGGAATGGTGGTAATGGGTTCAGTTAGACGGTCTGTGCAGGAACAGGTGACAGTTGATAGTGACATGTCCTAAGATGGTAGCAGCAGACAGAGAGAGTGGTGGCTGGATTACAGATATATTCTGGAGATGGGACCAGTAGGATTTAATGATGGGCTGGATGTGTGGGGAAATATCTAGGATGACACACAGATGGTTTAGCTTGAGCAACTCAAAGAGTGGAGGTGTTATTTACTAAGATGAAGAATGGCAAAGGTGCAGATTTTGGGTGGCAGCTATAGCGGCGATTGAGAGTTGGGTTTGGATACCCTAAGGCTGAGATGTCTTTCATTGCATCATGTCATCATTACGCAAAGACACACATACATCTAGACTGGAGGTGACTGTGTATCATAGAGATTACCTCCCACCATTAGGATGGATGAAATTACCCAGGGAAAGCACAGAACCAGAAGAAAAAAGTCCCAATAAACTTTATTTTGAGATAAGATGGAGATAAAGGAATAGCGGAAAAGTAGCAGGGAAGCTAAAAGATGGGAGTGGTTCCAAACAGAGGAAGCTGTCAACTAGAAGGAATGCTGCTGAAATGGTGAGTCTCTCAAAAGGGTCCGAGGGATCTGGTAACATAGAAGTCACTGACGAACTTAGCGAGAGCAGTTTCAGAATGGATAGCAATCAGCTTGGACTAAATGAACAGGCAATAGAGGTGGGTAGGTACAGCCAAATCCTCAATAACCTTTGCTCTGAAGGAAGAATAGAGGACAGGCAGGAGCTGCCTACTAAAGGAAAAAGAGTAAGCTATGACTTCCTAAAGTTTCACACAGGCCAAAGTTTTCCATATTGGCAGTTGAAATGGTTTCCATACTATCAGCCCTAGGTTGACCATGGAGAGTTCCCCTACAGCCTCAGAAGACTCAAAGAGAATGAGAAGGGCCTTTAGCTATCATCAGCTTTCCCTGACTTTGGCTTCACCTCATCCATCCCTGGCCCAAGAGCCCCATTCCTTGTTCAAATCTTATTCAGGACACCTCTTCAGTGTCGTACTCCAACATTTGAAACTGTTCCATCATAAACGTCTTCCACCTCTGTTGGAAAGCTTCTGCATACTCAAGAGGTATAAAGAAGATATGAAGGGCTTCCTGACACCCTCTGTCTGGTCAAGAAATCTGACTTTAATCTTTTCCTTTACCCAGACTGTGTTATTCTGATCCCACCCAACAGACCCCAACCTACCTTTCAAACCTGATCACCTACTGTTCTCCTTCTTGAACACTCCAACCAACTTATGCCCCCTTTAAAACATCTTCTATTTTCCTACCTCCATATCTTTGCTGGTTTTCCCCTTCAGAATCAGTCCCTCCTCCTTGCCTATTACCCACACCTCAGAGTTCACCCTGAGTCCACTCACCTCCAGAACACCCTGCCTGCCCCTGCTCTCTTAGGCATTTCTTCCACACTGCCAAAGGGCACTGCTTTTCTCTGCATGTGTCATCATATAATGAGGAGCAGTGAGACTGTGTGCATATTCCTTTGTTTTCTTTGGTGCTGCCTGTACATCAGAAGCACTTGGTAAATGTTTGCTTATTGACAGGTTGATTGAGAAAGTTAGGAGCCCTTCCTCCCCCAGGGATGAAGACTTGCAGCAATCTGTTCAAGGCTGCACTAGCAAGATTGACCAGGACCAAATGAGAAATAAATAGGGGCCACAACTATTCACCACCTTGGTTTCTATCGAGTTATTTGAGGAAGTGCCATGGCAATGAGTTCAAGTTCAAATTCAGCTCTGGCCATCATGGCCATCAACTATGTCTAATGTGCTTTTAAAAGCCTACTCCTTCTTGGACAAGTTTAAAATTTAAGCCACAAAACCTCAGGCTTTCTTTCAATCCTGCAGACAGAAGTTTCTTGCCATTTTAGGTTGTGGATTTCCTCCAGCACAGTCCTTTTCAAAATATTGAAAAGGTGTTTTCTAACCCAAACCCTTTCACATCTTGGTTTAGGTGACAGAACACTGTACAGGGGTGAAAATTAACTCCATGGTGTTTTCTACAATTCAGGGATTGGCTAAGTAGACATAACAACTAAGACACTGCAGCAGCTTTCATGCAATATGAGTTCCCATTAAAAAGTTTACACTGGCAAAGTTTTCAGGGAATAAACATCTTGTGGAAATTGGTTCATTCAAATCTGGGCTCCAAAGTGGCCTTAAACACATAGCAATTATTTCAACCATGAAGAGACAGGTAGACTGCAGACACAAATCTATAATAATATGCTTTCTGATTTCTTTGGGGTCTATTTTTGCTCTCCTAAATCTATATGAAAACCAAGAATCTTAAAATACCAAAAGTGGCAGTTTAACAACAAAACCTCTTTCCAAATCCCAAATGCAAGGATTCAGTAGGGAAGGGTCAGGAATCCTCTCACGGATTCACATCCATTAAAGTTGGTTCCAGTGAGGACATAACTTCCTTATAGATTCCAGGAAGTTCAACTACCATGTCTGTTTATATCTCAACTTGACTTCTCCTAAGGTAAAGTACGTTTTACGGAAAGAATTCTGTTTTTATGTATTTGCTTTTGATTTACTGATTCCTAAGAGATTTGAGGCAACAGAGAGCTCTGCTGCGCAGTCCTGGGAAAGTGAGGCTGCTCCTGCACAGTCATTCCTGGCGTCCTCTACCGGGGCCCCAGGCTGCTGGGGACAGCAGCTACTGTCCTCCAGCAAGATTATCCACTGCCATCAGGGTGAGGCCAAGGAAATGAGACGGAGGGCTCATGCCCTGCCTGTGGCTTTCTCTGACTTGGCTGGAAACAATGGATTTACTTCAAAAAGAAGTTTTAAGAGACACATGTGTTCACATACAATCATTCTTTTGAGGGCGTGTCTGTTTTTAAATGTCATGATTCATCCAAAATAACATAACCCCCATTTCTCACATCTAGCTATCTTCCAGAAAGAATACAATGTGTGGAGGCATATTGCAAACTGGGCGCCACATTTCTTCACTAGAAATAGTTTTCTCTAGCATTAAGCTTTTGTGCTTAAGGAGAAAAGTGCAAAATCGTTGGGAGGAAAAAACAAAACGACCTGTCAAAATTTCTTTTGGCGCCTGTGACTAGTGTTAACTTATATGCTCTCAAAGTGCAGTAAAAAGCTTGCAAACTGCTGCTAAAAAGAGGGTTTGACCTTTTAAGATGGGAACTCCCCCACCCCATATCCATATTAAATAGATGAACCTTGGGAGCTCTAGAGTTTTAGATTAAGAAGTGAAATGAGGTTGACTTTCCAGAAAAAAGTTTCCCTGTAGGCTGCAGGCTAATCAGGGTGTTCTAGACCTACATTGTAACAGGAGGTAGAAGGCAGGCCCTAAACCTTTTAGCCATTGCCGTTGCCACCTGCTCAGAGTCTAGTTCTGAAGTGAGGCAGGTGAGGAGTTAGGAGAATTTAGTAAATATAAAAGTCCCGGACGCGACCGCCCGCAGCCTGCGGCTCCTGGCGGTGGAGCAGCTGCGGCGATCCTGGGTCTCCACCGCAGCAGCCAAGCCCCGCGCGCACCAACCGGCGCTGCTGAAAGTTGGAGAGCTCCCAGCACGCCGACAGAATTCGACGGTGGGCGCCGGGGGAATCCCTTCCAGTGCCGCAATTAGAAAAGTTTTGAAAAGTAAGGACCCTAGACAGCCAGGAGACCCATCCCTTCCCTTAGCATAAGAAACACTCCGCGCCGCGCCAGCCGGAGGCTGCTCGCACAAGGCCATCCGCCCTGCCTGACCGGGACGCAGCCGGTGCCTCCCAGCTCCCCACCAGAACTGGTCCAGGAGCGCGGAGACAGAGGCAACTCTGTCGGGCTTGCGGTTCCAGACGGAAACCCCTCGGGGCTCCCGGGCCTGGGGTACAAGGGTTCGAATTCAATAGTCGAGAGGGCAAAGGCAGAACTACCAACTCCCGCTCCGACGCCTGGGACCTGCTCTTCCAAGCACGCTCGCGTTTCTCCAAAGGACGCGCCGCGCTCCACTCCTCTATGGTTTCCCCCAAACTCTTCCCGGTGAGCCGCACACAGCACAGACGGCGCCCTGAAACTCGCCGGGCACTCGCCAGTCATCTCCACCTCCGCCTCTCCAACCCTCCTTGCCGCGTTCTTCCCGCCCCGCACCGTTCTCCTCGCCTAGATTCTGAGGACTCAGAAGCAAACCACGAGAAAATGCCTTCGCGAGGAGCCTCCCTCCACCCGCCCAGTCACTGAAACAAAAGCGTAGGGAGGAGGGAGGTGGGAGACGAGGCGGGAGGAAGGTTTAGAAAGAGGATGGGGACAGCAGTAGGAAGGAGCTGGGGAGGGGGCCAAGGTGGCGCGCAGAGCCGGGGGCGCGGACTCCGCTCGTGCCGCGCGGCGGGTCGCTTACATGCCCAGGTCGCTGTAGGTGTTGAAGAACTCCATCTGGTTGCACGCCTGAATCCAGCCCACCACCCAGGTCTCGTGGCGGGGGATGGGGGGCATGACCACGCGGGCAGAGGCTTTGAAGTACGGGGTCTTGTAGCGCAGGACGATGGGCGAGGTCTCCTCGATGCGCGTGGGGCACTGGTCGATGGTGGCGCACACATCGTACACCACGATGTTCTCGCGCCGGATCCGCGCCTTGCAGGTGATGCTTTGGATACAGCCCATCCTGCA
>PVKP010021098.1:0-39712 GCA_004027715.1 Plecturocebus donacophilus | reverse complement strand
AAAAAAAAAAAAAAAAAACAAAACAGAAGCTGCAATTTTCGTCTCTGATAAAACAGACTTTAAAACAACAAAGACCATAAGAAACAAAGAGGGACATTACATGGTGGTGAAAGGATCGATGCAACAAGAAGAGCTAACGATCCTAAATATATATGCACCCAATACAGGAGCACCCAGATACAAATGACAAGTTCTTAATGACTTACAAAGAGACTTAAGACTCCCACACAATAATAGTGGGAGACTTTAACATTACACTGTCAATATTAGACAGATCAACGAGATAGAAAATTAAAAAGGATATCCAGGACTTGAACTCAGACCTGGAACAAGTAAACGTAACAAATATTTACAGAACTCTCCACCCCAAATCCACAAAACATACATTTTTCTCAGTATCACATTATACCTACTTTAAAAGTGACCACATAATTGGAAGTAAATCACTCCTCAGCAATTGCATAGCATTTCACAGGTTTAAATAAAATATTGGTTGGCTGCTTGTTTGTTATTTTCATCCCCTATTCCTTCCTGTCTTCATCGTTAAGCACAATTATTGGCATAAAAGAGGTTTTTAATACCCATTTTTAGACTGCATTCTAGCCTGGGCAATAGAACAAGAATCACGTTCTCTCTCCCTCTTTCTCTTCCTCTTTCTCTCTTTCTTTTTTTTTCTTTCTTTTGCTCTTTTTTCTTTTTCTTTCTTAAAAAATAAAATAAAATAAAAAATAAAGAAAACAGGCCATACATGGTGGCTCACACCTATAATCCCAGCACTCTGGGAGGCAGAGGCAGAAGGATCACAAAGTTAAGAGATGGTGACCATCCTAGAAACATGGTAAAACACTGTCTCTACTAAAACTACAAAAATTAGCTGGGTGTGGTGGTGCCCACCTGTAGTCCCAGCTACTCAGGAGGCTGAAGGAGAATTCCTTGAACCCGAGAGGCGGAGGTTGCAGTGAGCCGAGATCATGCCACTGCACTCCAGCCTGGGTGACAGAGCAAGACTGTCAAAAAAGAAAGAAAAGAGAAGAGAAGAGAAAAAATAAAAGAAAGAAAGAAGGAAGGAAGGAAAATGAAAAGCTGGGAAGTTGTTGTAGATTAAAAGTAATCAAAGGAACGTGGCTACTAAATGCAATTCGTGATCCTTGACTAGATCCTGGACCAGGAGTAGGGGTGGGGAATAGCTATAGAGACAACTAAGAAAATTTTAATATAAACTGAACATTATGGAATAATGCTGCAGCCATGTTACATGTGATAATTGTACTACAGTTTTGTAGGACATCCCTTGTCCTTAGAATATTGAAGTAGCACTTTTGAGAGGTAAAGTGTCATGATGTCTGCAACTTTTGAATAGTTCTAGAAAAAATGTATATATAAATGATAAAGTAATATGGCAAAATGTTAACAATTAAACCCAGATGAAAGATATCAGAGTAGTCACTGAACTATTATTGCACCTTTCTATAGAATCTTAAATTTTTCAAATAAAAAAGCTGGAATAAAAATGCAAAACTGGCTGGGCGTGGTGGCTCATGTCTATAATCCTAGCACTTTGGGAGGCCAAGGTGGGAGGATCACTTGAGTCCAGGAGTTTAAGACCAGCCTGGGCAAGCAAGACCCTATCTCTTAAAAAAAAAAAAAAAGAAAACAGGTAAAGCTGTTGACAAAAAGTAATGAGAAAGCACACACTGCAAAAATATATGCAATATAAAATAACAGAATTAGTATAAAGAGCTACAAACTAATGATACAAAAGCAAACAAGCCAATAGAAAAATGATGTCTATCAACACGCAACTTACAGAAAAGGAAACCTAAATGTACAAATAAATTGATGCAAACAGGCTCAACCTCGCTAATAACCAGGGAAAGACAAATTAAACCCAGCAGAGTGGCAAAAATGTAAAAGTCTAACAATATTGAATGTTTGCATGGATATGGCAAAATGGAAGCTCTCCCAACCTGCTGATGGGTATTTGTATTTAGTATTCTGGAAAGTAATTTGCCCTTATCTAATAAGGTTAAAGATGCTCAGCTGGGCACGGTGGCTCATGCTGGTAATCCCAGCACTTTGGGAGGCCAAGGTGAGTGGATCATCTGAGGTTGGGAGTTTGAGACCAGCCTGACCAACATGGAGAAACCCCGTCTCTACTAAAAATACAAAAATAGCCAGGTGTGGTGGCCCATGACTGTAATCCCAGCGACTCAGGAGGCTGAGGCAGGAGAATCACTTGAACCCTCGGGGGCAGAGGTTGCAGTGAGCTGAAATTTCGACACTACACTCTCCAGCCAGGCAAACAAGGGCAAAACACCATTTCAAACAAAAATGGTGGGGCATGGTGGCTCACATCTGTAATCCCAGCAGTTTGGGAGACTGAGGCGGGTGGATCACGAGGTCAAGAGATCGAGATCATCCTGGCCAACATGGTGAAACCCCATCTCTACTAAAAAAATACAAAAATTAGCTGGGCGTAGTGGCGCGCGCCTGTAGTCCCAGCTACTTGGGAGGCTGAGGCAGGAGCACTGCTTGAACCCGGGAGGCAGAGGTTGCAGTGAGCCGAGCTTGCGCCACTGCACTCCAGCCTGGCGCCTGGCAATAGAGCAAGACTCTGTCTCAAAAAAAAAAAAACAAAAAAGATGCTCCTTGGATCTACTACCAAGAAAAAAAAAAAAAGATGCTCATACACTACAACCTAAGAATTTCTTAGCCTTAGAATTCTCTCTGAGAAGTAAACAACACCTCCAAGAATGCCTATTACAGTGTGGCTAATAACAGCAAAGAGTCAGAAATAACTAAATATCCATAAACAAACCACAGTTTATTCATATAATGGAATATAGCAACCAAAATGAATAAACAAACATTAACATGGATATATATCAAAAGCAATATTGAACAAAAAAGCATGTTACAGAATCATGTTTATTGAACAAAGGTTTATGTGCACTTTTATGGATACCTAAAGATTAATAAAAGTATAAAAATGTAATGGGAATAATAATTACTTAATTGATGGTGGGAGGAGAGAAGGGAGGGAAAGACAAGGCAATAGGATCAGCAAGGATTCATATCAGCTTCAATTTTATCTGCAATGTTTTATAAAGAAAAGTCAGGCCAAGTGAGGTGGCTCTCGCTTGTAATCCCAGCACTTTGGGAGGCCAAGGCGGGCAGATCACAAGGTCAAGAGATTGAGACCATCTTGGCCAACATGGTGAAACCCCCAAATACAAAAATTAGCTGGGCGTGGTGGCAAGTGCTTATAGTCCCAGCTACTCGGGAGGCTGAGGCAGGAGAATTGCTTGAACCTGGGAGGTGGAGGTTGCAGTGAGCCGAGATCGCACCACTGCACTCCAGCCTGGGGAAAAAAAAAAAAAGTCGGCCAGGCGCAGTGGCTCATGCCTATAATCCCAGCACTTTGGGAGGGCAAGGTGGGCAGTTCACCTGAGGTCAGCAGTTTGAGACCAGCCTGGCCAACATGGTGAAAACCCATCTCTACTAAAAATACAAAAATTAACCAGGTGTGGCAGCACATGCCTGTAATCCCAGCTACTCAGGAGGCTGAGGCAGGAATCCAGGAGGCAGGGGTTATAGTAAGCCATCGTGCCACTGCACTCAAGCCTGGGCGACAAGAACAAAACTCCATGGGGGAGGGGAGGGGAGCCACAAAATTAACGTGGTAAACAGTAAAAAGAAAAAAAAAGTTAAAAAAATTATCACAGTCTTAATTTTAATTGCTAAATTTGATAAAGAAGGTGGGTAGTAGACATATCAAATGATCATTATGTTATTTTCTGTATGTTTGAAATATTTCACTGTATTTTAAGACAAACTTAAATTAAAACATTAAAGAAACTCCTTACATTTTGGGAGGCCAAGGCAGGCAGATCATGAGGTCAGGAGTTCAAGACCAGCCTGACCAACATGGTGAAACCTCGCCTCTATTAAAAATATAAAAATTAGCTGGGTGTGGTGGTGCACGCCTGTAATCCCAGCTATTCAGGAGGCTAAGGCAGAAGAATTGCTTGAACCCATGTTTCGGTGAACTGAGATCATGCCACTGCACTCCAGCATGGGCAACAGAGTGAGACTGTGTCTCAAAAAAATTAAGAAAAAAAAAAGAAACTCCAATAAACCAAGGAGCCTATAAAAATGTATGTTCCACTGGGCATCTGTAATGAAAACATGCCGATACTCAAGAAGCTTACTGACTTTTTTTTTTTAAGCCATTAAATTTCAGGCAGCAGATTTCAGTCTTCTCTTTCCAAACAGATATTACAAGCAGGCTCTTTCATCTCACACTTTTTTTTTTTTTTTTTTTTTTTTTTTTGAGATGGAGTCTCACCCTGTCACCCAGGCTGGAGTGCAGTGGCACAGTCTTGGCTCACTGCAACCTCCACGTTCCGGGTTCAAGCAATTCTCCTGCCTCAGCCTCCCAAGTAGCTGGGATTACAGGTGCCCGCCACTATGTCCAGCTATTTTTTTTTTTTTTTAATTTTTGGTAGAGACAGTTTCACCATGTTGGCCAGGCTGGTTTTGAACTCTTGACCTCAAGTGATCTGCCCACCTCAGCCTCCCAAAATGCTAGAATTACAGGCATGAGCCACCGCATCCAGCCAGCCCATCTTACACTCTTGATAATATTTCCCCATCATGACAGACATACAGAAGGTAAGGACAAATAGTTCATTATTGTCCAAGTCAATTTAATCTTTCTGATTCTGTATTCAGCCTAAAAAGGGAGTAGTTCTGCTACCCTGTTGGCAATTTTGCTATTTTTATTGATCTGCTGACAAAGTTGTTTCCTGCAAACACTGCAAACTTTGGCAACCAACCACTAGAGAATGCAATCAAACTTCAATTAGTAAAACATCATATAATTCTTACTGGGTCAACTGGCAAAGACCTTAACACTCCACAACAATTTGCTACCAACTTCCTTAAAGTAAGTAACTTTTGCCGGGCGCGGTGACTCATACCTGTAATCCTAGCACTTTGGGAGGCTGAGGCGGGTGGATCACCAGGTCAAGAGATCAAGACCACCCTGGCCAACATGGTGAAACCCCCATCTCTATTCAAAAAATAAAGAAATAATTTTAAAACTTTTTTAAAAGCAAGTAACTTCTGCAGTTCTAAACCAAAAAAAAAAAAAAAAAAAAAAAAACAACCAATTACTCACTAAAAAAAAAAAGAGTACCTTACTGCATTCACTCTGCTCTAACTGCAAAGAATCTATGTAGCATACTTGTAAACTGCTTACCACAATTTCTCTTTTCAGCTTTATCTCAGACTATTGCTCTACCAAACCCTTTTAGTGAGAACAATCTATTAATCATACCCTCAATACATGGACTTCAGCATCTTTTCCCTACTTTGAAGTGTCACTTTCTGTTCTTCCTGATCCCATCAAGCTGCACTTATATTCCTTCACTTTGAACAAAAAAAATCTAATGTTTATAGAGAACTTAATGTGTACCAGTATCGCTTCAACTGAATTATTCTATTTAATCCACATAACCCTGTAAAATTTGTGCTATTTTTCCCTTCTCAAGGTGAGAGAAACTGGGTGAGCCTGTCTAAGGTTAACTGAGTTCCCCAAGGTTGCATGATGTAGCAAGCCAGACTACAAAACCCAGGCCCTTAAATAAATGCAATGTCTCCTGGCTGAAAGTATGACGGCCTTTACTGCTCACATATCACTCAACACATGCCTTGTGATAGTTAACATTTTGTTAGACGTCTAAAAAGCTCAAAATATTATTTATTCCACAAAAATTTACAAAGTGCCTGTGTGCCAGGCATCGTTAACTACTGGGGCACATTACAGAGCATCTACAAATGAAGAATAGATGAATTATCTAGATACATAGACATCCCAGAAATATAGGTAAGTGAAAAATCTCCAATAATATGTACACAACAACTGTAACTAGATAAAAACCCATGTCTATGTAAGTATTTTAAAAGAGCATAATCACAACATGATAAAAGTTGTGGGTTTTGTTTTGGGGGTTGTTTTTGTTGTTTACTATTTCATTGAATTAAGCTTTTGGTAAGATAATTAAGCAATAAAAATACTTTTTTAAAAAAAGTGTTTTATGTACCCCTCTCTTTCCCCATAAAACAGCAGAAACAGCCTGGAGACAGATTAATGAGCACCTCTCTGCCTAACATTCTATTGTAAGCTGACTTTCCTTAGGAAGAAGTGATGTCGTCTTCTGGTTAAGGCTAGCAGGTACTAGAAGGCAATACTATCTATATAAATCTTCTGACAAGTACAAACTTCTGGAAACTTGTAGCTGATTGTAAATTTTCATACAATGGCATCAAATCTTAGAACTGAAAAGAATCTTGCAGAACATCTCTTTCAGCTCCGTTTATTTTACACTTGTTGGTTACTAAATCCTAAAACCTTAATTCTGGGTCAATGAGAGTAACGCAGCTACCTATACTGCTGAAATGTAGTGGTTTATATTGCAATGAAAATGTACTTCAGAAATAAAGTCTGTGTATGCTAGTATCAACCCTGTATGTGGAGTTTTTAATTACTAACCAGAAAAGTTACCTTGAACTTAACCATTTTTGTTCCTTTTTTACTCTCAGCACACACCTTTTCTTTTTTTTTTTTTTTTCTTCACTTTTCGAACTTAACACTTTTAGGCTTGTATGTCTTTATCTGGATAAATTCTAACCGTTGTTGAAAAGCGACGTGGTAAATATTTTTAAAACCTAAAGCCTTCTCTAGGCAATAACATTACGTTTTCATGATAACCCACACAGTTTCAATATTCTCCCTTTCACATTCCAGTCAGCTGTTTGCATCCGTTGCTTTAAGAGGCAAAATGAACAGTCTACAGATACTGGGAACCAAGTACAGCTCAATCCTGAAGAACCCATCCGCCCCCGGACGCGCGCGCGCACACACCCCCCTGTAATAGTTGACTAGTCATTTCGGGGCACTGTACTTCGGGGCACCACCCCCCTCAGACATCAAGGCCCTAAAGCTGAAAGCGCAGGAAAACGTCGATTCTGACAGCAGCGTCTACCTACTGCTTTTAGAAACTGTAGCCTGCCGGAGTCAAACCCCCAAAACGTTCTTCTTACAACTAAGTGTTCAGGTCTCAGACCGGCATCTCGCCCTCTCCGGTTTCAGGGACCCCGAAAAAAGGAGAGGACTAGGCCGCCACTGAACGGCTGAACCCCCTGACCACAGCTGTCCGGATGTTTTTTGGGGTGGCTTGCAATTCGCTGTGTGACCTTTCCAGGAAGTGCTGCACACGGACGTGTGGCAAGCGAGCTGGCCATTTCTCGTGGTCCTGCTAAAACGCTGTCAATCTGGCGCCCCACCACCGAGGCCCGCCGGCTTCTCGGGGGGCGAGCGAGGAGCGCAGGGGGCGGGAAGGCCATTACAAGGGGCGAAAGGACGGCCTCAGGGGTGGCCGGGGCAGCCAGGAATGGGCTGGAGAACGTCAGCAGGACTGAGGAAAGGAGTATCACCCGCGTGAGGAAAGGGGGTACTGGGCGGAACGCGGCGACCGGCCGCGCTCGCAGGCTGAGGCGGGGTCCCAGAGAGCCGGCGGCTGGGAAACAATGGCGCGAGCGTGACGTGGGCCGGAGGCGTCGCCGCGGCGCGGAGGAAGGGGCTGCCATGGGGCGGGGACCGCACCCAGGGAGTGGGGAGGCGCGCGGCGTCCGCGGGCGCGCGGGCAGAGTCTCGGCCTAAGGAGAGGGACCAGGGGGCCACGGTGCCTGGGGGTCGGGGGCAGAGGCAGGCGACGGCCGCTACCCTGAGGTCGCGCGCTCGGTCGCGCACCTCCTCACCTCGCTCCCCGCTCGCCAACTCCTACCCCACCCGCCCGCGGGTCCCGCCGCACTCACCAGCCCCGGCTCACAGCAACAATCCCAGCGCGCAACTGCCGCAGCGGCTCCAGCGCACGCCCTCCCCGCCCCCGCCGCCCGGCGCCGCCCTGTGCCGCCCCCAGCGCGCGCCTGGCCAGGGACGGACGCGCTGTTCCTTCTCCCAGCTCCGCCGCAGAGCTCGGCGACGCCGACGCTCCCTGACCGCGCTGCGTCTGTCCCTCCCTCGGGTCTGGAGATCTTCAAACAACGGAACACCAGCTTACACCTTCTGGCGGTGACGCACGTTGACAACCCTTCCATCTCCTTTAGGTCTCCTCCCTTGGCATTCTGCCTGCGCCCCTCAGCCGGGCTCCGGGCTACCCTGTCCACAGTATCTCATTCCAACGAGGCTTTCCATTGGAAGGAGAGGGCATCCTTTTTCCCAGTCACAGAATGTTCTAGTCTGGACCTCAAAGCCCCTCATGGGTCCACACCCCCATGGCACCCTCGAATCCATTTGATGGCTAGAAGCACCAGCTTTGAAGTTTTTCAGAAGAAGTTCGAGTCCCAGTACCATCACTTACAAAGTGTAACCCCAGGGAAGGTACGTCACCTCCTATACCCTGTGCTCACATCTGTAACACCAGGATAGGAAACAACAGTGCCCACATGAAAGGGTGTTGACAGGATGAAATCACACAATGTAGGTGAGGCCTTCAGCAGGGTCTGGGCACACAGTAAGCCTCAACAAGTGTTCACCCCACCACCAGCAACTCAGCAGGAAGACTCCTCAAAAGCAGCCCACTATTTCCAAAGCACTGAATTCCTTGGTCCAGGCCACTCTTAACCAGTGAGAAAATGTGTCTAAACTTCCACTCTCAGGGCCCAAATTCGATGCCTTGGAGCCGCAGAGCAAACATCTGATCTCTCTTGGACCTTTGACTTTTCAGGTACTTTACTTCTACCACCTCTGCCCAGGGTCTTCTCATTCCACATCAGTGTCTCTCATTCCTTCCATTGCTCCTCCTCTGCCCTGGTTATTAGGGTCTTTACCCCTCTCATGCAAATAGTTGATTTCACTGTGATTTCTTTAGAGTACGTCACCCAAGCCTGAACCAAATGTTTGTGGTATCATCAGAGCAAAGCGGGACTATAGCTTCCTTCTTTGGGGAACCTATCGCTTTGCACTCCTGCGATAAAGTTCTTGGCACCTATACTGTTGACTCATATTGGGCTTGCAGTCAACCAAAACCATGTCTTTTTAATAAGTGCTCCACTGGAGCGTTTCTACCCCTTCACAGCTTTTTAGTCAACTTCACTTCAGGTCAGCTAAGTATAGGCCTTAGGCCTCTCACCTAGATTTCTCAGGATATATGGAAGAGAGAAATAGGGTTTGGAAGCTGGTATAACACAATCTTTAAACCAAGTACATTTGAAAAAAGGCCAGGGTGATGGGGCCTGGTGGCTCAGCACTTTGGGAAGCTGAGGTGGGTGGATCATTTGAGGTCAGGAGTTCGAGACCAGCCTGACCAATATGGTGAAACCCCATCTCTACTAAAAATACAAAAACTACCTGGGCATGGTAGTGCACACCTGTAGTTCCAGCTACTCAGGAGGCTGAGGCAGGAGAATCGCTTGAACCCAGGAGGCAGAGGTTGCAGTGAGCCAAGATTGGGCCACTGCACTCCAGCCTGGGCAACAGGGCAAAACTCCATCTCGAAAAGAAAAAGAAAAAGGATGAATAATCCATTAGAAATATGGGCATGCTTCCAGTAGATAATAGCTATAAATAATAATGAAAAATAATAATAAAGAAAAAGGGGCAAAAATATAAGTAGGCGGGTCACAGAAAAAGAAATACAAAATACACACTGCCAATAAACATACAAAAAGATGCCCAAACTTACTAGTAATCAGAAAAATGGAAATAAAACTAAGACTGGTATCAATTTTCAAACTTCATAATATCAAAGAATGTAAACTGGCCCACCCACTTCAGAGGGCAACTGGATAACATCTGTGAAGTCTGTCACCACTGCCACTCGTAGTTACTTCCCGTGACTCCATGTGTATATGGAGATATGTGCAAGGATAATCACTGGGGTCTGCCAGCAGCAGTGGCTCATTGTAATCCCAGCACTTTGGGAAGCCAAGGAGGGCAGATTGCTTTGAGCTCACTAGTTCAAAACCAGCCTGGACAACATGGAAAAACCCTGTCCCTACAAAAAAAAAAAAATTAGCCAGGCATGGTGATGCATGCCTGTAATCCCAGCTACATGAGAGAATTGCTTGAGGCACAAGAATTGCTTGAACCCAGGAGGCAGAGGTTGCGGTGAGCTGAGATCACACTGCTGCACTCCAGCCTGGGCAATGGAATGAAACTGTCTTAAAAAAAAAAAAAAAAAAGGAAAATTTAGAATCACCTAAATGCCCACCAACAGGGAAATAGCTAACTAAAATGTAGAATGCTTATATAATAAAATTCTATAGATAATTTAAATGAAGCATGGGCTACATAGTGAGACCTCACCTCTACAAAAAGTTTTTAAAAGTCAGCTAGCCGGGCATGGTGGCTCACACCTGTAAGCCTAGCACTTTGGGAGGCCAAGGTGGGTGGATCATCTGAGGTCAGGAGTTAAAGACCGGCCTGGCCAACATGGTGAAATCCCATCTTAAAATAAAACAAATAATAAAAAAGCCAGCCGGGCATGGTGACTCCACTATGTAGTTGCAGCTGCTACTCAGGAGGCTGAGGTGGGAGGATCACTTGAGCCCAGGAGGTCAAGGTTGCAGTGAGCTGTGATCGTGCCACTGCACTCAAGCCTGGGTGACAGAGCAAGACCCTGTCTCAAAAAATAAGAATAATAAATCAAAGAAGTGACCTTGATCTGCATGTTTCAACATGGGTCTATCTCAAAGTCTTATTTCGAATGAAAATAGCAAGTTGCAGAATTATATATCTATATCTAGATAAATAGATAGTATTGATATTTTAAAAATTATTCACTGATCCAAAACTTCAGTTAATCATGAAAAGACATCAAATAAATCCAAATTGAGGGAATATTCTACAAAATACCTGACCTGTAATCTAAAGTGTCAAGGTCATGAAAGCCAAGGAAAGACAGAAACTGTCAGAGACTGTCCTATTCACAGATAGGACACTAAAGAGATCTGACAACTAAATGCAGTGTGGTATCCTGGAACACAAAAAGGACATTAGTGAAAAAACTGGTGAAACTGGAATTGTTTTGTATTAGTATTGAATTAGTATTGTACCAATGTCAATTTCTTAGTTTTGAAACAGGGTTATATAAATTGTTAACGTTAAGAGAAGCTGGGTGAAGGGTTTGTTGAAACTTTCTATACTATTTTTGGAACTCTTCTGTAAATCTAAAATTATTTCAAAATAAAAAGCTAAAACAGAACATACATAAATAATACCATTATTCCCTATTATCATACATTAAGTTTATGAAAGATTTTTTAAACAGATCTGTAAAGCTACATGCCCAAAATATATCAGAAGTTGTCTCTAAGATAGCAATAAAGGACCATTAATCCATCGAGAGAATGTTCGAAGGGAGTATTAGCTTTAGTTTTAATGTTTTGAAAGATAATTGTAATCATGTATTGCTTTTGTAACAAAAAATTAATTTTTTTAAATGCAAAAGGATAGAACAATTTGGCCTCCTGACTTTCAAGGGTAAGACAATCCAGGCCAAGTTATGAAACAACCTTCTAACAGAGGGCTGAGAGCCTGAGGAAACATAAAGAGCTTGCTTGAGGTCTCTAATTTGACATTAGCTGAGGCGCCTGGGTACTGCTTGGCAAAAGAGGCCACCCCACTGTGGCCTTGGATGGCCTCTCATCAACTTCCTGCCCAGGCGCCCATGTGGCTGTCCTATCTAATCTGATCTACACTGTTTTCCTCAAAATACCGGAAACTCTGAGTCACCCAGAATATAAGCAGCATTCATCACTCATCAGTTTTTCTGCTTCTTGGTAGAAGCTTTCCTCAAAACTATGCATTGAGTGCCTACTATGTGCCTAACACTGACAGATACAGACATGAGTTTCTGTCCTCATGGAGACTACTGACTCCTTGGAAGATGAACTCTAAATAAAAAAATCACTTTACTACAATTTTGTTAAGTGCTATGAAAGAAAAGTAAAAGATGCCATGAGGGAGAACAAAATAGAGTCTAGAGTTGGGATGGGGTGAGGGTCAACAAACAGTTCCCTTGAAATGACATCTCGGCTGAGACCTGAAGAATGAGTAGGATTCAGATGAAAAAGTGAGAGGAGGGCCAGGTGCGGTGGCTCACACCTGAAGTCCCGGCGCTTTGGAAGGCTGAGACAGGAGGACTGCTTGAGCCTAGGAGTTTAAGACCAGCCAGGACAACACAGCAAGACACCATCTCTACAAAAAAAAAATGTTTTTAAATTAGCCAGGCATGGTAGCACACACCTATAATCCTAGCTACTTTGGAGGCTGAGGCAGGAGGATCACTTGAGCCCAGGAGTTTGAGGTTTCAGTGAGCTATGATCTGGTCACTGCAGTCCCACCTGAGTGACAGAGCAACACCCTGAAAGACGAAAGGAAGGAAGGAAGGAAGGAAGGAAGGAGGGAGGGAGGGAAGGAAGGAGGGAGGGAGGGTAGGAAGGAAGGAAGGAAAAGAAAGGAGGGAGGGAGAGAGGGAAGACTTGTTTCGAGGAATGAAAGAGGGAGCAGCTGATATGAGCCTTGTGCATCTGAGGAATAATCAGAAGCCTAAAGAGAAAGTGGCAGAAATAGGCTGGCGCAGCGGCTCACGCCTGTAATCCCAGCACTTTGGGAGACTGAGGCAGGTGGATCATGAAGTCAGGAGTTCAAGACCAGCCTGATCAAAATGGAGAAACCCCATCTGTATTAAAAATACAAAAATTGGCCGGGCATGGTGGCTCACACCTGTAATCCCAGCACTTTGGGAGGCTGAGGCAGGCGGATTACCTGAGGTCAGGAGTTTGAGACCAGCCTGACTAACATGGTGAAACCCCATTTCTAAAACAAAAAATAAAAATACAAAAATACAAAAATTAGGCGGGTGTGGTGGCGCATGCCTGTAATGCCAGCTACTCAGGTGGCTGAGACAGGAGAATCGCTTGAATCTGGGAGGCAGAGGTTGCAGTAAACTGAGATTACACCATTGCACTCCAGCCTGGGCAACAGGAATGAAACGCCTTTAAAAAAAATGGTCCTGCCAGGCACAGTGGCTCATGCCTGTAATCCCAGCACTTTGGGAGGCCGAGGCGGGCAGATCACGAAGTCAGGAGTTCAAGGTCAGACTGGCTAACAAGTTGAAAACCCATCTCTACTAAAATATACAAAAAATTAGCTGGGCGTGGTGGCGCACACCTGTAATCCCAGCTACTTGGAGGCTGAGGCAGGAGAATCTCTTGAAACCAGAAGGTGGAGGTTGCAGTGAGCCAAGATTTCGTCACTGCACTCCACTCCAGCCTGGGTGAAAGAGTGAAACTCAATCTCAAAAAAAGAGAGAGAGAGAGAAAGAGAGAGGAATGAAGTTTTGGCTGGGCACAATGACTCATGCCTGTAATCACAGCACTTTGGGAGGCCGAGGCAGGCAGATCACTTGAGGCCAGGAGTTTGAGACAAGCCTGGCCAATATGGCAAAACCCCATCTCTACTAAAAATACAAAAATTAGCTGGGCACACACTGTAATCCCAGCTACTAGGGAGGCTGAGGCACAAGAATGGCTTAAATTCAGGAGGCGGAGGTGGCAGTGAGCTGAGATCATGCCACTGCACTCCTGCCTGGGTAACAGAGCAAGACTCTGTCTCAAAAATACATACATACATACATGGAATGATCTCAGAAATAAATAAAGGAATGAAGTTTTGATACATGCTACAACTTGGATGAACGTTGAAAACATTACGCAGCCATGTGTGGTGACTCACACCTATAATCCCAGCACTTTGGGAGGCAGAGGCAGGTGAATCACTTGAGGTCAGAAGTTTGCACCCAGCCTGGCCAATATGGTGAAATCTCATCTCTACGAAAAATACAAAATCAGCTAGGCCTAGAGGTGCATGCTTGTAATCCCAGCTACTTGGGAGGCTGAGGCGGAAGGATTACTTGAAGCCGGGAGGCAGAAGTTGCAGTGAGCCGAGATTGCACCACTGCACTCCTGGGGGACAGAGAGAGACTCTATCTCAAAAAAGAAAAAAAGAAAAGAGAGATCCAAGATGGCCGACTACTAGCAGTTCAGGATTGTAGCTCCCAGAGAAAGCACACAGAACGAGAGGATGCCACATTTTCAGAAAAATTTTTGTTGCTTACGGACTAGGATTCCCAGTGAAGGAGCCCCATGAGTCACCAGCGAAACTCTTGTGGCTGGCGTGTCGGTTTTGCTGGGGCTTCAGCACGGCGGTTCTCGGTGCAGAGTAAACAAGACTAGCTTCCCTTTTGATCGACATTTGGATCTCCGGGAAGGCGAGTCGCCCATTTCAAGAGGGAAGCCAGACCGGAATTCCCCCGAGCAGAAAAGCACCACGAATCTTAATGTCGCGGTTTTAGTTGGCGCAATGGGTTGCTCAGATTTTGGTGTTGGGAATCAACAAGTCGGACGTCCACTCAGAGACCTAATTTGAAAGTAGGTAATTACAGAGACGACAGGTGGATAAAATTACAATGACAGGAAGGAACCAGCGTAAAAAAGCTGAGAATACCCAGAAGCAGAATGCTTCTCCTTCTACAGGGGATCACAGTTCTTCACCATCAAGGGAACAAGGCCTGATGGAGAACAAGTGCGTTCCAGTAACAGAAATGGGCTTCAGAAGGTGGATGATAAGGAACTTTTTTGACTTAAAAGAATATGTTCTAGCCCAATGCAAAGAAACTAAGAACCTTGAAAAAAGGTTTGACGAAATCCTAATGAGAATAGACAATTTAGAAACGAATATAAGGGAATTATTGGAACCGAAGAACACAATAAGAGAATTTCGCGAAGTATGCACAGGTTTTAACAGTCGAATTGATCAAGCAGAAGAAAGGATATCAGAGGTCGAAGACCTACTTAATGAAATGAAACAAGAAGACAAGATTCGAGAACAAAGAGTAAAAAGGAATGAGCAAAGTCTCCAGGAAATATGGGACTATGTGAAAAGACCTAATTTATGATTGATTGGTGTGCCTGAATGTCATGAAGAGAATGAATCTAAGTTGGAAAATATTTTTCAGGATATTATTCAGGAAAACTCCTAACCTAGTAAGGCAGGATAATACTCAATTCCAGGTAATCCAGAGAACACCACAAAGATATTCCTCAAATAGACCAACTCCAAGACATATAATTGCTAGATTTACTAGGGTTGAAATAAAGGAGAAAATTTTAAGGGCAGCTAGAGAGAAAGGTCAGATTACCCATAAAGGGAAGCCTATCAGACTCACAGCAGACCTCTCAGCAGAAACCCTACAATCTAGAAGAGAGTGGCGGTCAATGTTCAATATCCTTAAAGAAAAGAATTTTCAACCCAGAATCACATATCCTGCCGAACTAAGTTTTAAAAACGAAGGAAAAATAAAATTTTTCACGAACAAGCAAGCACTCAGAGATTTCATCACCACCAGGCCTGTTTTACAAGATCTTCTGAAAAAAGCACTACAGACAGAAAGGAACAACCAGTATCAGTTATCTCAAAAATTCACCAAAACGTAAAGAGTATCTCCATAATGAAGAATTTACATCAACTAAAGGGCAAAAAAGCCAGTTAGCATTAAATTACAATATTGAGCTCACAAATATTAATATTAATTCTAAACTTAAATGGGTACAATACCCTAATCAAAGTCACAGATGGGCAAATTGAATAAAAAATTAAAATCAATTGGTATGTAGTATCTAGATCCAACTCACAACGATACACAAAGACTTAAAATAAACGGATGGAGGAAGATTTACTAATTACATGGAGAGAAAAAAAAAAAAAGCAGGAGTTGTAACTCTTGTCTCCGATAAAATAGACTTTAATAGTAATAAAGACTAAAAGAAACAAAGAAGGACATTACATAATGGTAGAAGGATCAACATAACAACAGAAGTTAATGATTATAAATACATACGTACCTAATATAGGAGCACCCAGATACATAAGACAAGTTTTTATTGACTTACAAAGAGATTTGGACTCCCGCACAATAATGGCGGGAGATTTTGACATCGCATTGTTAATCTATAATACACCCATTCTGAAAGTGACTATATAACAGAAAGTGAATTACTGTTTGGTATTTACATAGTATCTCACAGACCTAAATGAAATATTGGTTGACTGTTTGTTATTTTCTTCCTGTATTCCTTTCTCTGAAATATTCATTGACCCTCACTCTCTTCTAGATTGTAGGGTTTCTGCTGAGAGGTCTGCTATGAGTCTGATAGTCTCTGTTGTTAAGTATAATTGATGGCATAAAAGAGGTTTTTGATACCTATTTAAGATTGCATTCCAGCCTGGGCAATAGAGCAAGAATTCTGTTCTCTCTCCCACTTTTTCTTTCTCTTTCTTTTTTTCTCTTATCAAAAAAAAAAAAAAAAAAACCAGCCTGACCAACAAGGAAAAACCCCAAAAAAAAAAAAAAAAAAAAGGAAGAAACCATTATACTAAGAGAAATAAGTCAGACACAAAAGGACAAATATTATATGATTCCACTTATATGGAATAGCTAAAATAGAAAAAATTCATAGAGGCAGAAAGCAGATTAGCAGTCACCAGGGATTTGGGGAAGAAAGGAATGGAGAATTATTTCTTAATGGTTACAGAGTTTCTGTTAGGGGTGATGAAAACATTTTGGATATAGACAGTGGTGAGGGTTGCACCACATCGTGAATGTAATTAACATCACTGAACAGTACACTTAAAAATGGTTAAAACGGCCTATTTTATGTTATATATATTTTACCAGAGTAAAAAAAAAATTTAACTTTTCAAAAAAGGAATCAAATACACAAATAGCACCATTTACTCCATGTTCACCTGACTTCTTCCAAATTTCCATTTTTCAGTTTGTAGAACACCCCAATTTCCTTGTCCCTGCATGTACCGTTTCTCTGCCTGAAAGGCTCTTTTCACCTTCCTGACTCATAATCATCCTAAAGGCCTTAACTCAAATGTTTCTCAGAGGCCTTCCCTAATCCCCCACTCAATCTACCTGAAATCCTCGCCTGTCATTTTCTTTCATGCTGCCCTGTACCTTCCCTTCCCTTCTCTACCTTACTACAGTTGCAATTAAATATTTGTGTGATATGTTTTTAATATCTGCCTTCTCAGTATCACCTGTAAGCTCCAAGAGGGCAGGGACAGTCTGTCTTGTTCACTGAGAGGAAGACAGCCCTTAGCCCAGGGTCTGACACATTGGGGATTCCCTATATATTTTTTAATAAATTAATTAGTAACTAAATGACTGTGTGATGGGATTATAAGCAGAATTTATTTTAATGCCTTTTACGGTGTGGCAAATTGGATTAAATTATTTAAATAAAAGAAGGAAGCAACCCAGGTCTCTCATTCTTTCTTTCTTTTTTTTTTTTTTTTTGAGATGGAGTCTCACTCTCTCCCAGGCTGGAGTGTAGTGGGGCAATATCAGCAGCTCACTGCAACCTCTGCCTCCTGGGTTCAAGTGATTCTCCTGCCTCAGCCTCCCAAGTAGCTAGGACCACAGGCACGCACTACCACACCTGGCGAATTTTTGTATTTTTAGTAGAGATGGGGTTTCACTATGTTGGCCAGATTGGTCTTAAACTCCTGACATCAAGTAATCCACCCGCCCCAGCCTCTCAAAGTACTGGGCTTATAGCCGTGAGCCACCGCACTCAGCCAGCTCTCTACCCTGTGAAGCTGCAGCCTTCTCTTATAGCAGGAACCTGAGCAAATCATTAGTACAATTTGTTTCCAGGTAGATCTAAAATATCACCAACCATTCCAACCTTAGCCTCTAAATATCCATCTAAATAAGTGATACATTGCTGCACTTAAAATGAAACACCTCTTCCCTGTGCAACTAGAACCCATATTCCTCCTCCAGAGCAGTTTAGCCCACCTGAGCATTTCACACATTTGGGGTTAGCAGCACATATTAGAACTAAAACACATATTAGAACTAAAGCTCACGCCTGTAATCCGGCACTCTGGGAAGCTGAGGTGGGTGGATCACTTAAGGTCAGGAGTTCAAGACCAGCCTGGCCAACATGGTGAAGCCCCATCTCTACTAGAAATACAAAAATTAGCTGGGTGTGGTGGCATGCACCTGTAGTTTCAGCTACTGAAGAGGCTGAGGCAGGAGAATCACTTGAACCCAGAGGCAGAGGTTGCAGTAAGCTGAGATCATGAGATCATGCCATTGCACTCTAGCCTGGGCAACAGAGCAAGTGAGACTCCGTCTCAAAAAAAAAAAAAAAATAGAACTAAAGCCTCAGGTGAACTTGTGTCAGAGTGAGAAAGTACATTTACTTGTCTATTTGAAAAGCCAGCTCTTTTAGTATGTACAAGTGAGTTTCTACTATTTGTCAGTGAGAACATTTCCTAATTGATTTAATTTTCTCATCTTGGTATTCCACATCTACCTCAGTTAACAATTTTCTATGCTAACAAGAAGCTAAACAAACATAATTATTTTTGAGATAAGAAATGCAAATAAAAGCTGATTTAATGAGTTTGTTTTCTGGATGTGGACACTTGTGGAAACTGAGAAATGTGACGACTCAGAAGACACAGTTTGCTCACAACAGCTTTTACATAAACACATTTTAGCCCACATACTGTTGATTTTCTCGGCCTACAAGCCATAGTATTCTCTCTGCTTTTACTTTTTTACATCTTACATATAAATTGCATGAACCAGAAAGTACAAGGCAAACCGGTGACCACAGACGTTAGGAAACTTTTGTTCACAAGTAACAGGAAACCCAGTTAAAATGGCTTAAATGATAAGGAAGTTCAGAGGTATGGTACGCTCTGGGGTAAATATTCAGTAATCAACATTGCCATTAAGGACCAAGTTTCGGCCGGGCGTGGTGGCTCATGCCTGTAATCCCAGCACTCTGGGAGACTGAGGCGGGTGGATCCCAGTCAAGAGATGGAGATCATCCTGGCCAACACAGTGAAACCCCGTCTCTACTGAAAATACAAAAATTAGCCGGGCTTGGTAGCACACACCTGTGGTCCCAGCTACTCGGGAGGCTGAGGCAGAAGAATCGCTTGAACCCAGGAGGCGGAGGTTGCCGTGAGCTGAGATGGCGCCACTACACTGCAGCCTGGCAACAGAGCAAGACTCCATCTCAGAAAAAAAAAAAAAAAAAAAAAGGACCAAGTTTCAGCCAGGAGCAGTGGCTTATGCCTGTAATCCTAACACTTTGGGAGGCTGAGGTGGGCAGATGGCTGGAGCTCAGGAGTTCAAGACCAGACTGGGCAACATGGCAAAACTCTGTTTCTACAAAAAATTTTAAAAACTAGGTGGGCATAGTCACGTGAGCCTGTAATCCCAGCTACTCAGGAGGCTAAGATGGAAGGATCACTTGAGACTGGGAGATGGAGGCTGCAGTGAGAGGAGAACATGCCCAATGTACTCTAGCCTGAGTGGCAGAATGACACCCTGTCTCAAAAAAAAAAAAAAAAAAGACTGGCCGGGTGCGGTGGCTCACGCTGTAATCCAAGCACTTTGGAGGCCAAGGTGGGCGGATCACCTGAGGTCGGGTGTTCATGACCAGTCTAACCAACATGGTGAAATCCCGTCTTAAAAAAAAAAAGAAGACCAAGTTTTGTCCCTCTGCCCTGTTGCCCTGAAAGTTTGCTTCATCTTACAATGTGTAGGGTGGCTCCAAGTCTCCTCCCTCATGTCAGCAAAGCAGACAACGCTCCTCCACAACAACTCTTTCTTTCAACCTAATTGGAACAAATTAGGACACACACAGATCCCTCAGACTAAAAGTCATTGCCAAGGAAGGATCATACACCGACAAATTAGATATTGTCCCTGGGGCTGGGGGCGGAGAGGATATCTGAGCAAAACTGGAAGTTTTCTTGGGAGGAAGGGGTAGAGAGTGGATACTAAGTAGGCAGTCAAGAGTATCCACTACAACTAGCAAAACTGAATATGCCCAGGCCTCAGGTTACAAGTGGTCCTAGAGAAATAGAAAAACAACACATTGGATGTCATACATCCCCTAATCTACTGGTTCTTAAACTTTTTTTTTTTTTTTGAGACAGGGTCTGGCTCTGTTGCCCAGGCTGGGGTGCAGTAGCACAATCTCGACTCACTGCAACTTCTGCCTCCTGGGCTCAAGCCATCCTCCCATCTCAGCCTCTCAAGTGGCTGGGACTATAGGCACACACCACCACACTCAGCTAATTTTGGAATTTTTTTGTAGAGTTGGGGTTTTGCTATGTTGGCCAGCATGGTGTCTAACTCCTAACTGCTAAGCTCAAGTGATCTGCCCACCTTAGCCTCCCTAAGTGCTGGGATTACAGGCGTGAACCACTGCACTAGGCCTAATCTACTGGTTCTTAATCCCCATGAGGGTTAACTCACCATTTGCAACTGGCTCATGACAACAGTGATTCTCAGAAACATCAGGAAGCCTATATTCTTGGTGGTGGTCTTTATGTCCTGAGTTTGTCCTTGCAAGAGAGAGAATGGTTTGTCTCAGTGGTATCAAGAACCTAGGCCTGCACCTTAGCCATCCTCTCTAGTCCTGGTTCATGCTGTCCCCTTCTTGGATCCCACCCTAGTCCTTCACAGTGACCTTCAGATGAATTTCCCAATTTGGGAAATCTACCTTGGGAGTCTCAGAGTACATTTTGGTACGACAGCTCTATGAAATATTAGTAGATGTTACTTAGGAAAAAAGTTCCAGGCCGGGCACTGTGGCTCACATCTGTAAACCCAGCCCTTTGGGAGGCCAAGGCAGGGATATTCCTTGAGCCCAGAAGTTCAAGACCAGCTTGGGCAACATAGGTAGATCACATATCCACATAAAAAAAAATGTTTTTAAAGTTAGCTGGCTGCGATGGCTACCCAGCTACCCAGGAGGCTGAAAGCGAGAGGATCGCTTGAGCCCAGGAGGTCAAGGCTACAGTAAGCCACAATTAAGCCACTGCACTCCTGCCTGGGTGACAGAGTGAGACCCTGTCTCAATTAAAAAGAAAGAAAGAAAAAAGTTCCATTCTTACTGAAATCTTGAAAGACCTATTTAGCGGCCGGGCATGGTGGCTCATGCCTGTAATCCCAGGACTTTGGGAGGCCAAGGCAGGTGGATCATGAGGTCAGGAGTTCAAGACCAGCCTAACTAAAATGGTGAAACCCCATCTCCACTAAAAATACAAAAATTAGTTGGATGTGGTGGTATGTGCCTGTAATCCCAGCTACTGGGGAGGCTGAGGCAGGAGAATCTCTTGAACCCGGGAGGTGGAGGTTGCGGTGAGCCGAGATCGTGCCACTGCACTCCAGCCTGGGTGACAGAGTGAGACTCCATCTCAAAAAAAAAAAAAAAGAAAAAGAAAGAAAGACCTATTTAGTACTCAAAAAACGTGGACATTTGTCATTACAAATTCCTAGTATAGCACTTTCACTGTGTCTTTTAAAGATTGTAAGGCCTTTGTAAGCAAGAAAATGGCTCTGGTGAGACGGGTTTATATAGGGATTTGTAATAGGGACGTACTGTATTTTTAAATCGGTGGTTCTCAAATTTCATCAGGCATGGTTGCCTGGGGAGCTTTCTAAAAGGTAGATTCCATACCCTATCTCAATCTTACCAATTGTGAATCTCTGGCCTTGTGTCCCAGGAATTCGAAATTTAAACAAACTCCTAAGTAATTCTGATGCAAGTAGTCCCTGTGTTCTCTGAAATTGTTAACTATCTCCCTCATCCCTGCTTGTGACAGCAATCAATGTTGCCATGGTAGCAGCCAATTGGAGGCACCCCCTGCTGCCTGCTGCCCAGGCAACATTGACTTCATGGGTCTCTTCCTTGTTTGCTAGCCTAAAGGGCCACTTGGAAAAATAATCTTCTGAGTACTACAAAAACTATACAATTGACCCAAAGAAACTGACTCACTGTTGCAGGATCAGGGATTACAAATCCCTTTGTCACCTCACCTTCAGAGTATCAGTCTCTTCATCACCTTTTGTGGCTCCAATTCAGATGTCTGATGCAAGGCGTCAATGTCTGTATTTCACTGGCATGAATAGGGTGCAGTCCCTGAAGCTCAGACGGTTTTCCAAGCCCACCATGATTAAGGGTCCTCCCTTACCTGACACCTACAGCACTCCTGTTGTAACAAGGATCATCTTGGGTTCAGTGTAAATAAATCTCTCATTTGAGTGGGAAGTAGTTGAGTTTACTTTCACCAAACCCAAAACAGTTCATTTCAATTAATTCTTTGGTCAGATCTAGCCATCCATGCTTATAAGAAAAAGGATAGGTAAAGTACTAGGATCTGCGCCTAACCTGTTATGGTAACAGAATGCTACCAGTTATGCTAACAGTTATGGTAAGCAGAATAATGGCCTAATCCCCAGAACCTGTGATTATGTTACAGTTACACAGCAAAAGAGAATTAAGTTTGCAGATGGAATTAGCTATGCTAATTAGATTATCTTAAATAGGAAGAGGAGCCTGAATTTTCCAGAAGGGTCCAAGGATCCTTAAATGGGGAAGTGGGAAGGGGAGAGTCAGGGTTCAAGTGATGCACGTGAGAAAGGTCTGACCTGCCATCGCAAGCTAGGAAGATGAGAGGAGACTGCAAGCCAAGGAATGCAGGAGGCCTCTAGAGGCTGGAAGAAACAAGAAAACTGATTCCTCCCCAGAGTCTCCAGAAGGAACGCCGCCCTGCTGACACCCTGATTTCAACTCATTGAAGCCCACTTCAGACTTCTAACTTCCAGAATTGTAAGATAATACATTTGTATTGTTTTAAGCCACTAAATCTATGATAATCTGTTAAAGCAGCAGTGGGAAACTAATACACAGAGGATTAGGACAAAAGGCTAGAAAGAGACACAGACTAGAGAGTCAAACAAATGTAGGCCTCCCTGTTCAGTGCATTACTGCTCTTTCTGTAGTGGTGGTCCAGAAAAAACCCTTCATTTCATTCTATTAGTTTTCCAGGAGACTTGCCTTTGAACCATATAACCTAGTCCAGGAAACCTGCAGGATTTAAAAAAAAAAAAAAAAGACTTAGGTTATATCTTGATAAGCCAAATTCATGTACTGTTTTTGTTTCTTCTATATTGCCATTTCTTCTTTTCCTTAAAATGAAGAATAATATTGTTGATGAAAACAACTAAACTCAAGCCAGGGGTGGTAGCTCATGCCTATAATCCCAGTACTTTGGGTGGCTGAGGCAGGTGGATCACCAGAGGTCAGGAGTTCAATATCATTCTGACCAATATGGTGAAACCCTGTCTCTACTAAAAATACAAAAATTAGCTGGGCATGGTGGTGTGCACCTGTAATCCCAGCTACTCGGGAGTGCCATTGGACTCCAGCCTGGGCAACAGAGAGAGACTCTGTTTCAAAGAAAAAATAAATAAATAAACTCTGTAAAATATTTGAAGAGATTTATTCTGAGCCAAATGTGAGGACCATGACCTATGAGTCAAATGTGAGGACCATGACCCATGACACAGCTTCAGTGAAGCAGGAGCGGCCACAAGAAACAGACCTCTCGGACTCTGAACTAGGAAGGAAGGGGTGATTTATTTCAGTTGGGAGCAAGGCGACATGGTTGTCTAACAGCCAAGCTTACCTAACAGAGAAGCTCTGCCTTTATATAGGCTTACAACTCTAGATATTACGCATGAAAGGGTCTTGGGTTTACAGTTTTAGAAATTACATGTGAAACGGTCTTGGATTTACAGTTTTAGAAATTACATGTGAAAGGGTCTTGGTCACATGTAATTTGAGTAGGAGTAGGAGTGGGGTGGGGGTTTTATCTTGTTTAAATAAAAACAATGCCTTCAGGAAAGATTCCCCCATACTATGCCTGCTATCTATAGGAAGGCGATTAAGGAGGCGCCAGTCATCCAGCTTTTTCTTCTATTGAAATGCAGTGTGGAAGTCAAGGGGGAGGTGATCCTAGATGCTTGGGTCTCTTTCCTCATCAGGAGGTCCTGAGAGCATGTGTCCCAGGTGGTTGGGTTACAGCTTGATTTTATGTATTTTAGGGGATCAGAAGTTACAGGTAGACATCAGTCAATACATTTAAATATACATTGGTCCAAAAAAGCAGGACAATTCAAAGTGAGGTGGAGCGGGGGGTTCCAGGTCATAGGTGGATTCAAAGATTTTCCTACTGGTAATTGGTTGAAAGAGTTAAGTTATTATTTAAAAGCCTAGCATCAACAGAAAGAAGTGTCTGGGTTAAAATAAGGGGTTGTGGAAACCAAGGTTCTTACTACGTAGAAGCCTCCAGGTAGCAGGTTTCAGAGAGACTAGAAGGTAAAGGTCACTTATCTGACCTAAAAAGGTACCAGACTCTTAAGTTCCCCTGGATCAGGAAAAGATTTGGAAAGAGAAAAGGATTCTCTATAGAATGTATATATTTTCCCCCAAAAGAGACAATTTTGCAGGGCCATTTCAAAATATGTCAAAGAAATATGTTTTGGGGTAAAATAATTTCTCTCAGGGCCTGCTATCTGTTTTGCAATGCTATACTAAAGTCAGGTTGAAATTTGGTATCTTAATGCTACAGTCTGTTTTGTCACTAAAGATTTCTGTTTTAATGTTATTGCTGGTCAATTATGCCTGAATTCCAAAGTGAAGACAGTATAATGAGGCATGTTCAAACCCCCACTTCACATCATGGCCTGAACTAGCTTTTTAGGTCTACTTTAGAATCCCCTTGGCCAGGAGAAGGGATCCATTCAGTTGGCTGGGGGCTTAGAATTTTATTTTTGGTTTACACATTGTAGAGGGACAGAAGTAACAGCCAGACATCAATCAATATATGTACAGTATACACTGGCTTGGTCTGGAAAGGCAGGACAACTTGAAACCAGGGCTTCCAGGTCATGGACAGATCCAAAGATTTCCTAACTGGCAATTGGTTGAAAGAATTAAAAGTTATTGGCCAGGCATGGTGGCTCATGCCTGTTATCCTAGCACTTAGGGAGGCCAAAGTGGGCAGATCACTTGAAGTCAGGAGTTTGATCACTTGAGGTCAGGAGTTTACCATGTGATCAGCCTGGCCACATGGTAAAATCCCGTCTCTACTAAAAATATAAAAATTAGCTGGGCATGGTGGCATGGGACTGTAATCCCAGCTACTTGGAAGACTGAGGCAGGAGATTTGCTTGAACCCAGGAGACAGAGGTTGCAGTGAGCCAAGATCAGGCCATTAACCTCCAGCCTGGGCAACATAGCAAGACTCTGTCTCAAAATAAAAAAAAGAAAAGAAAAGAAAGAAAAGTTGTTATCTAAAGACCTGGAATCAATAGAAAGAGACCAAGGTTCTTTTTATGTAGATGAAGTATCCTAGGTGGCTGCCTTAGAGGCAGTAGATGGCAAATGCTCCCTATTTAGACTTTTAAAAGGTGCTAGATTCTCAGCTAATCTCTCCTGGATCAGGAAGAAACCTGGAAAGGAAAGGAGATTCTGTACAGAATGTAGATTTTCTCCATTTGAGACAACTCTTCAGGGCCTTTTCAAAATATGTCAAATAAATATATTTTGGGGTAAAATAATTTATTTCAGGGCCTGCTATCTGTCATGTGATGCTATACTAGAGTCTGGTTAGAATATGGTATCTTATTGCTGCAAAGAGTCTGTTTTGTCACTCTTAAGATCGCTATTTTAACGTTAATGCTGGTTAGTTGTGCCCGAATTCCAGAGGAAGGAGAGTATAATGAGGCATGTCTGAGCCTCCCCTTCCCACCAAGGCCTGAACTAGTTTTTCAGGTTTACTTTGGAATCCCCATGGCCAAGAGGAGGGGCCCACTCAGTCAGGTGAGAAGCTTAGAATTTTATTTTTGGTTTAGAATATATACATATATTATACACACACACACGCACACACACACACACACACACATGCACACACACATATACGGAAAAATGTTACAAAACATTAGCCTGGTGTGGTGGTACAGGCCTATAGTCCCAACTACTTGAGAAGCTGAGCTGGGAGGATCCCTTGAGGCCCAAGAGGTGAAGACTGCAGTGAGCCGTGATCACACCACTGCATTTCCAACCTGGGCGACAGAGCAAGACTCTGTCAAACAGAAAGAAAAGAAAGAGAGAGAGAGAAAGAAAGAAAAAGAGAAACAAAGAAAGAAAGAAAGGGAAGGAAAGAGAAAGAAAGAAAGGAAAAAGAAAAATATATACATTATTTTCACAAAATAAATACATCTATGTTACCACCACCCAAATTAAGATATAAAACAAAACCTGGCTGGATATTGTGGCTTATTCCTGTAATATCAGTACTTTGGGAGGCTTAGTGGGGAGGGTTGTTTGAGCCCAGGAGTTCTCAACCAGCCTGGGCCACAGAGTGAGACCTTGTCTCTACAAAAAACAAATTTTTTAAAACTTAGCCAGTTATGGTGGCTCATGTCTGTAGTCCCAGCTGCTCTGAAGGCTGAAGTGGGAGGATGGCTTGAGTCTGGGAGGTCGAGGCTGCAGCGAGTCAAAATTTGGCCACCATTCTCCAGCCTGAACTACAGAGCAAGACCCTGTCTCAAAAAATAAACAAAATAAAATAAAATACAAGCAGAAGCTTCAAAACCTACCGCATGACCCCATGACCCCTCCCAGACAATGTTTCCGCCTCCTACTACTAATCATTCAGACTAGTAATGAATAGTCACTAGTCTGATTTCCAGTTCCAAAGATGTGGGCTTTTTGCCTGTTTTTGAACTTTATATAAATAGACTCATACAGTATGCATGCCTTTGTCTGGCTTATTTCATCATTCTTTTTATTTATTTATTTATTTTTAAGGAGTTTCGCTCTTGTTACCCAAGCTGGAGTGCAACGGCATGATCTCAGCTCACTGCAACCTCCGCCTCCCAGGTTCTGTCTGGCTTCTTTCACTTAACATTATATTTGTAAGATACATAGCAATCATATATTTTCATTGCTCTGTAGTATTCCATTGTATGAATATAATATAATTCATTCATTAAAAAAAAAAACTATGGCTGGGCACAGTGGCTCATGCCTGTAATCCCAGCATTTTGGGAGGCCAAGGTGGATGTATCACCTGAGATCAGGAATTCAAGACCAGCCCGGCCAAGATGGTGAAATCCCATCTCTACAAAAAATTCAAAAAATTAGCCAGGCCTGGTAGTGAATGCCTGTAATCCTAGCTACTCAGGAGGCTGAGGCAGGAGAATCACTTAACCTGGGAGGCAGAGGTTACAGTGAGTTGAGATCAAGCCATTGCACTCCGGCCTGGGCAAAAAGAGCAAAACTCCATCTCAAAAAAAAAAAAAATTAGCTGGGAATGGTGGCATGTGCCTGTAATCCCAGATATTTGGATGGGGGCAGACATCCCCCTTGCTGTTGTCATGAGATCTGATTATTTAAAAGTGTGTAGTCGAGGTCAGGAGTTCAAGACCAGACTGGCCAAAATGGTGAAACCCCGTCTCTACTAAAAAATTCAAAAATTATCTGGACATGATGGCTCATGCCTGTAATTCCAACTACTTGGGAGGCTGAGGTAGGAGAATTGTTTGAACCAGGACCAGGGAGGCAGAGGTTTCAGTGAGCCAAGATCGTGCCACTGCACTCCAGCCTCAGCTACTGAGCAAGACTCCATCTCAAAAAAAAAAAAAGTGTGTAGCACTAGGACCAGGTATGGTGGCTCACACCTATAATCCCAACACTTTGGGAGGCGGAGGCTGGCGTATCACCTGAGGTTGGGAGTTTGAGATCAGCCTGACCAACATGGAGAAATGCCATCTCTACTAAAAATACAAAATTAACTGGGCATGGTGGCGCATGCCTGTAATCCCAGCTACTTGGGAGGCTGAGGCAGGAGAATCACTTGAACCAGGGAGGAGGAGGTTGCGGTGAGCCAAGATCATGCCATTGCACTCCAGCCTGGGTGACAAGAGTGAGACTCCATCTCAAAAAAAAAAGTGTGTAGCACTTTCCCCTTCACTTTCTCTCTCCTGCTCTACCATGTGAAGATGTGCCTGCTTCCCCTTCACCTTCTTCCTTGATTGTAAGTTTCCTGAGGCCTCTTCAGCCATGCTTCCTGTACAGCCTGCAGAACTGTTGAGTTAATTAAACCTCTTTTCTTCAGAAATTACCCAGTCTCAGATAGTTCTTAATAGCATTGTGAGAGAGGACTAATACAGCTACACACTTTTAAACAACCAGCTCTCATGAGAACAGCACTAAAGGTGGAAATCCACTCCCCTACTCCAATCACCGCCCACCAAGCCCTACCCCCAACACTGGGGATTACAATTTGATGTGAGAGTTGGGCAAAGACACAGATCCAAACCACATCATTCTGCCCCTGGCCCCACTCAAACCTCATGTTCTCACATTTCAAAATACAATCATGCATTTCCAACAGGCTCCCAAAGTCTTAAGTCATTCCAGCATTAACTCAAAAGTCCACAGTCCCAAATCTCATCTGAGACAAGGCAATCTCTTCTGCCTGTGAGCTTGTAAAATAAAAAACAAGTTAGTTACTCTTAAGATACAATGAGGGTATAGGCATTGGGTAAATATTACCATTCCAAAAGGGAGAAATTGGCCAAAAGAAAGAGGCTGCAGGCCCCATGCTAGTTTGAAACCCAGCAGGGTAGTCATTAAATCTTAGAGCTCCAAAATAATCTCCTTTGACTCCATGTCTCATATCCAGTGCACACTGGTGCAATGGGTGAGCTCCCAAGGCCTTGGGCAACTCTACCCTTGAGGCTTTCCAGGGTACAACCCCATGGCAGCTTTCACAGACTGGAATTGAGTGCCTATGGCTCTTCTAGGTGCAGGGTGCAGGCTGCCAATGGATTTACCATTCTGGGGTCTGAAGGATGGTGGCCCTCTTCTCACAGCTCCATTAGGCAGTGCCCCAGTGGGGACTCTGTATAGGGGCTCCCCTGCCCTAGTAGAGGTTCTCCATGAGGGCTCTGCCTCTACAGCAGGCTTCTGCCTGGACATTGAGCCTTTTCCATGAATCCTCTGAAATCTAGGTGGAGGGTCCCAAACCTCAACTCTTGTACTCTGTGCACTGGCAGGCTTAGCACTACATGGAAGCTACCAAAGCTTATGGCTTTCACCCTCTAGAGCAGTGGCTGGAGCTGTATCTGGTGCCCTTTTAGCCACAGCTGGAGCTGGAGTGGCTGGGATGCAGGAAGCAGTGTCCTGAGGCTGTACAGGGTGATAGGGCCCTGGGCCTGGTCCACAAAACCATTCTTCCCTCCTAAGCCCCATGGCCTGTGATAAGAGGGGCTACCACAAAGTTTTCTGAAATGCCTTAGAGGCTTTTTCCCATTGTCTTGGCTATCAGCATTTGTCTCCACTTTACTTATGCAAATTTGTGTAGCAGGCTTGAATTCCTCCCCTGAAAATGGGTTTTTCTGTTCTACCACATGGGTCAGGCTGCAAATTTTCCACTTTTACATTATGCTTCCCTTTTAAATACAAGTTCCGGTTTTATGTCATTTCTTTGCTGACACATATGAACAGAGGCTGTTAGAAGCAGCCAGGCCACCTCTTGAATGCTTTGCTGCTGAGACATTTCTTCCACCAGATACCCTAAATCATCATTCTCAAGTTCAAAGTTCCACAGACCCCCTAGGACAGGGGTGCAATGCCTGCAACCTCTTTGCTAACAAGTAACAAAAGTCACCTTTGTTCCAGTTCCCAATAGGTTTCTCAACTCCATCTGGGACCCCCCTCAGCCTAAGACTTTGTTGTTCATATCACTATCAGTATTTTGGTCACAACCATTTAACCAGTTTCTAGGAAGTTCCAACCTTTTTTCTCATCTTCCTGTCTTCTTCTGAGCCCTTGAAGCTGTTCCAACTTCTTCCCCTCTATCCAGTTCTAAAGCTGCTCCCACATTTTCAGGTATCTTTATAGCAATGCCACACTCCCAGTACCAGTTTTCTGTATTAGTCTGTTCTTATTCTGCTATAAAGAAATACATAAGACTGTGTAATTTTTTTTTTTTTTTTTTTTTGAGACAGGTCTCACTCTGTCACCCAGGCTGGAGTGCAATAGCGCAGTCTCGGCTCACTGCAACCTCCACCTTCTGGGTTCAAGTGATTCTCCTGTCTCAGCTTCCAGAGTAGCTGGGATTACAGGTACACACTGCTATGCCCAGCTAATTTTTTGTATTTTACTGGAGACGGGGTTTCACTGTGTTCCCCAGGCTGGTCTCAAACTCCGAGCTCAGGCAATCCATAAAACTGGGTAATTTATAAAGAAGAGAGGTTTAATTGGCTCACTATTCTACAGGCTGTACAGGAAGCATGAAGCTTTCTGGGAGACCTCAGGAAACTTTAAATCATGATGGAAGGCAAAGGGGAAGCAGGCATGTCTTACATGGCTGGAGCAAGAGAAAGAGATTGAGGGAGGTGGTATACACTTTTAAAAAACCAGATCTTGGGCTGGGTGTGGTGGCTCACACCTGTAATCCCAGCACTTTGAGAGGCCTAGGTGGGCAGATCACCTGAGGTCGGGAGTTCAAGACTAGCCAGATCAACATGGAGAAATCCCATCTCTACCAAAAATACAAAATTAGCTGGGCATGGTGGCGCATGCCTGTAATCCCAGCTACTCAGGAGGCTGAGGCAGGAGAATCACTTGAACACGGGAGGTAGAGGTTGCTGTGAGCTGAGATCACTCCATTGCACTCCAGCATGAGCAACAGGAGCGAAACTCTGTCTCAAAAAACAAACAAACAAAAACACTTTGAGAGGCTGAGGTGGGCAGATCACAAGGTAAGGAGTTCGAGACAAGCCTGGCCAACATGGTGAAACCCTGTCTCTAATAAAGTTACAAAACATTAGCCGGGTGTGGTGGCCTACACCTGTAATCCCAGCTGCTCTGGAGGCTGAGGCAGGAAAATCTGAACCTGGGAGGCAAAGGTTGCAGTGAGGCGAGATTGCGCCATTGCACTACAGCCTGGGTGACAGGGCGAGACTCCATTTCAAAAAAAAAAGAAAGAAAGAAAACAGATCTTGTGAGAACTCTATCACGAGCATAGGATCAAAGGGGGAAATCCGACTCCATGACCCAATCATTTCTCGTCAGGCCCCAACTCCAAGATTGGGGATTACAATTCAACATGACACATTTGGGTAGGAACATAGATCCAAACTATAACATGCCTATAAGCCCAGCACTTTGAGAGGCCAACGCAGGTGGATCACTTGAGCCCGGGAGTTCAAGACCAACCTGGGCAACCTGTGTCTACAAAAAATACAAAAATTAGCTGGGCATGGTGGCACATGCTGGTATTCCCAGCTACTCAGGAGGCTGAAGTGAGAGAATTACTTCAACCCATAAGGCAGAGGCAGAGGTTGCAGGGAGCCAAGATCACACCACTACACTCCAGCTTGGGTGAAAGAACAAGATGCTGTCTCAAAAAAAAAAAAAAAAAATGTGATCCATGGAAGAAGGTCAAAATATCAACATTAATAGAGGCTGAGAACTTGATTCCAGCACTCATGGATGACTTTGAGGGATTCAAGACTTGAGTGAAGCAAGTTACTGCAGATGTGGGGAAATAGATAACTAGAATAAGAAGTGGAACAATTCTGATGTAACTTAATTGCTGTAATCTCATGATAAAACTTGAATAGATAAAGGCCAGGTCCAGTGGCTCATGCCTGTAATCCCAGCACTTTGGGAGGCCAAGGCGCGTGGATCAAGACCAGCCTGAACAACATGGTGAAACTCTGTCTCTACTAAAAAAAACAAAAAGTAGCCAGGCATGGTGAAACCCCATCTCTACTAAAAATACAAAAAGTAGCCAGACATGGTGTCACATGCCTGTAATCCCGGCTACTCAGGAAGCTGAGGCAGGAGAATCGTTTGAACCTGGGAGGCGGAGGTTGCAGTGAGCAAAGATCGCACCACTGCACCCCAGCCTGGGTGACAGAGAAAGACTCCATCTCAAAAAAAAACAAAACAAAACAAAACTTGAATAGATGAGGAGTTGCTGCATATGGACAAGCAAAGAAAGTGATTTCTTTAGATAGAATCTACTCCTGGTGTAGATACTGTGAACATAGTGGAAAATGATAACAAAGCATTTAGAATATTACATAAACTAGCCAGGGAATAGTGGCTTACACCTATCATCCCTGCAATTTGGGAGACTGAGGCAGGCAGATTGCTTCAGCCCAGGAGTCCAAGACCAGCCTAGGCAACATGGCAAAACCTCATCTCTACAAAATACATCAAAATCAGCCAGGTGTGGTGGTGCAAGCCTGCAGTCCAAGCTACTCACAAGGCTGAAGTGGGAGGATCACTTGAGCCCGGAGGGAGGAAGTTGCAGTGAGCCGAGATGGCACCACTGCACTCCAACCTAGGTGACAGAATGGGACTTTGTCTCAAAAAAAGAGACAAATATGCATTAAAAAGTTTATTATGCGGCCGGGCGCAGTGGCTCACACCTGTAATCCCAGCACTTTGGGAGGCTGAGGCGGGCAGATCACAAGGTCAAGAGATCCAGACCATCCTGGTCAACATAGTGAAACCCCGTCTCTACTAAAAATACAAAAAAAATAGCAGGGCGTGGTGGCACATGCCTGTGGTCCCAGCTACTGAAGAGGAAGAATTGCTTGAACCTGGGAGGTGGAGGTTGCAGTGAGCAAAGATCGTGCCACTGCACTCCAGCCTGGTGACAGCAAGACTCCGTCTCAAAAAAAAAAAAAGTTTATTACGCTGGGTGCGATGGCTTTGGCTCATGCCTGTAAACCCAGCACTCTGAGAGGCTGAGGCAGGCAGATCACTTGAGGTCAGGAGTTCGAGACCAGCCTGGCCAACATGGTAAAACCCTGTCTCTACTAAAAATATAAAAATTAGCCAGGCATGGTGACACACACCTATAATCCCAGCTACTGAGGCAGCTGAGGCAGGAAAATTGCTTGAACCCGGGATGCAGAGATTACAGTGAGCCAAGATCATGCCACAGCACTCCAGCCTGGGTGACAGTTTGAGACTCAAGGAAGAGTCGGTCAGTGTGTCAAACTTCATTGTTGTCTTACTTTAAGAAACTGGCCCAGCCACCCCGACCTTCACCAACCACCAGTCTGATAAGTCAGCAGCCATCAACATGGAGCAAGATCCTCCACCAGCAAAAAAGATTAAAGTCTCAGATGATCATTAGCACTATATAGCAACAAAGTTTTTTTTTTTTTTTTAAGAGTCTCACCAGGCTAGAGTGCAGTGGCACAACCTCGGCTCTCTGCAACCTCCGCCTTCTGGGTTCAAGTGATTCTCCTGCCTCAGCCTCCTGAGTAGCTGGGACTACTGGCACATGCCACCACGCCCGGCTAATTTTTGAATTTTTAGTAGAGACAGGGTTTCGCCGTGTTGGCCAGGATGGTCTTAATCTTGACCTTGTGATCCGCCAGCCTCGGCCTCCCAAAGTACTACGATTGCAGGCTTGAGCCACCACGCCCAGCCGCAACAAAGTAAAGGTACACTTTTAAAAGACATAATGCTATTGCACACTTAAACTATTGCACACTTAATAGACTACAGTATAACACAGCTTTAATATGGACTCAGAAAAAATATGACTCATTTTATTGCTTTATTATGATTGTCTGGAATAGAATCCGTGATATCTCTGAGGTATACCTATAATTGCAAACCTCAAAACAAAGTTAGCACATCCAGGGTTTCCCAGATGTGTTTGAACATAAAATTGTTTTTTCTATGACACATCCTATGAGACTAATATTTTCCCTAGGAAAAGCTGGCCTGGAGCAATGGTTTTCACACTGTTCCTCAAGGCTCTAGGGTCCCAGATAGTGGCTCAATGTTACATGAGGGATGAGGGTAAGGCCAACTGGATCCCTAGTTCTCCTTCCATACACTTCCACTTTAATCTGTTTTATGAAGGCGTTCCCCCTAAGGATGTATGTGTATGTATATATGGGCATATACATATATGTGTTACATATGTTACCTATTTTCTATGTATACTATTAGCTGAAAATAGGTCTATATTGGAAAAAAGGGTTTGGTTGCTTTTAGAACTATTTTTGGAAACTACCAGCCTAGGCTCTAGAGGACCTCTCAGGTTCCAAGCTACAAGGGCTTGCTAACCTTACCCAAAGATCATTGCTTTTGCTGCTGATGTCTTTCCAGACCGTCAAATGGCTGTCCACCTGTTCTGATTTTCCAAGTGGTGTTGTGGAAGGGGCTCAGAAAGGGATCACTGACAGTAGCTCAACACAGATCAGGCAGCTTAGTCCATAGGCACTTTCCGTCTATGGAATCACAGGCTGAAAATAGACCATTACATGCTACAAAAGTCTTAAATTGCTTCTAACCAGGCAGTGTAGTGAAGGGATTAAGAGCATGGATTCCACAGCCAAACTCCCTGGCTTCAATTCTTGGCTTTGCTGCTAACTAGCTGTGACCTTGGGCAAGTTTCTTAGTTTCCTCATCTTTAAAATGGAAGTGAAGATAATAATGTTTGCTAAATAAAACCAATGTGTCTGGGTGCGATGGGTCACACATGTAATCCCAGCACTTTGGGAGGCTGAGGCAGGCGGATCACTTGAGGTCAGGGGTTCGAGACTAGCCTCGCCAACATGGTGAAAACTCGTCTCTATTAAGAATATAAAGGTTAGCCAGGAGTAGTTGCAGGCACCTGTAATCCCAGCTGTTTGGGAGGCTGAGGCAGGATAATCGAACCTGAAAGGCAAGAAGCTACAGTGAGTTGAGATCAGGCCACTGCACTCCAGCCAGGGCAACAGAGTGGGATTCCATCTCAAAAACAAACAAACAAACAAACAAAAACCAATGTGACAATGGCTCTTTTCTTTCTACGTGAACTTATGAGTGGCAAAGCCCAGCTCTGGGCATTTTGATTTTTTTAGTGTTGAATGTTCTATCACTGCTATCAAGATGAGGCCTCCCACAACCCTGAATATCCTGGAGTCACAGGGCCTTACTCCTGGTCCTCCAAAATGGGGAACTGATTAGCAGAATTGGGATTCCTTGAATCAGTAACATTTCAAAAGCAATTTTGAGAATTTACACAGGATGATCATCTGTTAACTCTGCCATTCAGCACATCAAAATAAACTGCCATCTATTGTTAGCACTAATTCATGAAAAGTAATTATATTATTATTATTTTGAGATGGAGTCTCATTCTGTTGCCTAGGCCAGAGTGCAGTGGCACAATCTCGGCTCACTGCAACCTCCACCTCCTGGGTTCAAGCGATTCTCCTGCCTCAGCCTCCCAAGTAGCTGGGATTATAGGTGCCTGCCACCACGCCCAGCTAATTTTTTGTTTGTTTGTTTGAGACAGAGTCTTACTGTCACCTAGGCTGAAGTGTAGTTGAGCAATCTTGGCTCACTACAACCTCCGCCTCCCGGGTTCAAGAGATTCTCCTGCCTCAGCCTCCTAAGTAGCTGGGATTACAGGCGTGTGCCACCACGCCCAGTTAATTTTTGTATTTTTAGTAGAGATGGTGTTTCACCATGTTGGTCAGGCTGGTCTTGAACTGCTGACCTCGTGATCCACCCGCCTTGGACTCCCAAAGTGCTGGGATTACAGGCATGAGCCACTGCACCCAGCTGAAAGATAATTTAACACCAATAAAGTAGGAAGAACATCATCTCAGAATAAGATAGGACTTTATTTTTTTATTTTTTATTTTTACTTATTTACCTACTGTGGCATGATGGCCACAGCAGCAGGTGGCAGGGTGCCACACCTGAGTGGGGATGGCCAGATTGTTCTCATTCTCCAATCGCCAACCTCAGTGGTGCAATAGGAGACGGATATGGGAAGACTATGATGTCACGGGCCCTGTGATGTCATGGCAGGATCAGGGAAGGGAAGCAAAGCAAGGTGATGGGTGGCGGATTGCAGCAAAAACATGAAACGCTTCATGAATTCGCGTGTCATCCTTGCTCAGGGGCCATGCTAATCTTCTCTGTATCATTCCAATTTTAGTACATGTGCTGCCGATGCAAGCACAGGACTTTAATCACATTTAGCTTAGTTAAAAAATCATTTCCGAGTTTGTTTGTTTGTTTTTTTCTATTTCATCTTGAGCCAGTGGCCAAGGGCCAACTCCTATCTGTGACCTAGCATTTGGCCAACACTACTGGGCCCTTCTGAGTATTCCTATACACACTGGGCATTGTAACTAAACACCTCCCTGAATGACCAGCTTGAAGCCTCAAAGCTGGTCTGAGCACCACATTTTGCAAAAGTAAGGGTTTTGCTAATGATCCTAGAGAGTGCTACTGTGCTCAGAGGTGGCTGACCATAGGGAATCAGGAAGAGGTTTTTTTTTGTCTGTTTTTGAGACAGAGTTTTGCTCTTGTTGCCCAGGCTGGAATACAATGGCACGATCTCGGCTCACAGCAACCTCTGCCTCCTGGGTTCAAGTGATTCTCCTTCCTCAGTAGGTAGGATTATAGGCATGCGCCACCATGCCCGCTAATTTTGTATTTTTAGTAGAGAAACGGTTTCTCTATGTTGATCAGGCTGGTTTCGAACTCCCAACCTCAGGTAATCCGCCTGCCTCAGCCTCCCAAAGTGCTGGGATTACAGGTGTGAGCCGCCATGCCCAGCCCGGAAGAGGTATTTTAGTTGTTCCCTGTAGCACTTAATGGGGCCATTTAGAACCTTGACTCCAAGTCCAAGAAGCCAAGAAGGGCTCTAAGCTACCTGGGTGTGAAGAGGTTTTCTGTCCTGGACAGAGAGTCAGGACATGGGGACTCTCTGCTGACCCTTCTGTTAACACAGAGTGACTTTTGGTAAGGACCTCAACCATTCAGACTAGGTTTGCTTACCTATAAAGTAGAGGTGGTAATATCTACTCTGCATTTCTCAAGATTATGCAGAGACTCAAGTAATGGCTGTGAATGTGGTTTTTAAGAACAGTACAGTGATAAGGGAATGAGTGTTTGTAACTCTCAGCCCCTACTCCCTTTTAGTCAGGGCCCCAAGTGCCCCCACCATGAATACACCAAAGGGCCAGGCACATTGGCTTACGTCTAGTAATCCCAGAACTTTGGGAGGCCAACGTGGGAGGATCACTTGAGAGCAGGATTTTCAAACTGCCTGGGCAATAAGTGAGACCCCCATTGCTACAAACATTAAAAAGAAAAAAAAAAAAGAAAGAAAAAAGATTAGCCAGGCACGGTAGCACACACATGTAGGTCTAGCTGCTCAAGTGGCAGAAGTAGGAGTTCAAGGTTTCAATGAGCTATGATTGCACCACTGTATTCCAGCCTGGGTGACACAGCAGGACTCTGTCTCTTAAAAAAAAAAAAAAATCATGCTGGTCAAGCCTGGAAAAAATAAATACATAAATAAAAATAAAAAGGATGATACCAAGTACCAAGGACTTCTTCCTCCTCCCTTTCCTTTAGCCATAGTACAGCACTCCAGGGTATCTAGACTCCCAGGCCTTGGGTGAGGGCTGTAGAGTAGGGAAGAACCATTGCTTTCTCTTTCTCAGAGCACATGGTCCCCAGGTTTCTCCTGGATTAAGTGAGCTGCTAAATTTAAACACTCAGGAATCCAGAACTACTCTTGGAATTCCAGCTTGGTGAGCTTGTTCAATAATGCTTCCTGTTAAACTAACAAAGAGTGATAGCAGAAGAATGCCTGGAGACATTCCATTGACCTGGGTCCAGGGAATTGTGCAGCTCAACTTTCTAGTGTGTTAGATTAGAAAGTAACTTTAGATTGGTGTTTCTCAATTCTGGCTGAACATTAGAATCACCAGGGGATCCTTTGCAAAATGCCCATGCCCAACTTGTACTTCACACCAATTAAGTCAGAATTTTTAGGGGAGGGACTCAGATTTTTTTTTTTTTTTTTTTTTGAGATGGAGTCTTGCTCTGTCACCAGGCTGTAAAGCAATGGCATTGGGCTCACTGCAACCTACGCATCTAGGATTCAAGCACTTCTCCTGCCTCAGCCTCCTGAGTAGCTGGGATTACAGGCACACACCCCACATCGGCTAATTTTTGTATTTTTAGTAGAGATGGGGTTTCACCATGTTGGCCAGGATGGTCTTGAACTCCTGACCTCGTGATCCACCTGCCTCAGCCTCCCAAAGTGCTGGGATTACAGGTGCACACCACCACACCCGGCTAATTTTTGTATTTTTAGTAAAGACAGGGTTTCACCATGTTGGCCAGAATGGTCTCAAACTCCTGATCTCGTGATCCACGTGCCTCAGCCTCCCAAAGTGCTGGGATTACAGGCGTGAGCCACCGTACCCTGCCAATATTAGCATTTTTAAAGCTCCCCAGATGGTTACAAGGTGTAGCCTACTTTAGGAACCACGACTCTAGGTGATCCAGGCAGAAGGAAAATCAGGCCTCAGGAACTTAAGATTTTTGTCTAAAGTCATACAGCTGCTTAGAGTTTGAGATCTCAGTTCAACAAGCTGATAGGAACAATGGTTAATTTTCGTTGAGCATTTTACTCTGGCGCAGAACAAGCACTAAGCACTTTACAGATGCAATCTTAATTAATCTTCACAATGATCGTATGAGAAAACTGAGGCCCAGAGAGTTTGACCAGTTTGTTGAAGGTCAAAGCGACTAAATAGTGGCAGAAATCCAGTTCAACTGTTCAACCATGGTTGGAGCAGCAGACAAGATAGGGATAGGAACCCTACCCTTAAGGAATATAGAGTCTAGTGGGAGGGACAGGAAGCCGGTAAGCCAACAGTCTGATAAGGGTTACCATAAAATTAAACAAAGGTTGTCAAGGAAGCCTCCCAGAGGAGGAAGCTTTAAAGGATAAGTGGAAGTTCAGTGAAAAGCAAGGAAAGGAGGAAGTGGGTCTAGCAGGTGGAAAGGTGACATTGGAGAGCCAGGTGAATGCTTGCAGCTGTGCAGCAATTCAGAGTGACAACGGATTACCTTGTTAGTGAGAGATGAGACTGAGGAAGTTTGAAGACCAGATCATTAAGGCTAAGGAGTTTAACAGAAAGAAGCTTTCAAGGATTACAAAGAGGACAGTGAAAGGATCAGTTATATACAAGTGAGTATTTAAAAGATTATTAAAGGTTGGGCACAGTGGTTCATGCCTATTGTGCCCAGCACTTTGGAAGGTTGAGACAGGCAGATCGTTTGAGCTTGGGATTCAAAAAAAAAAAAACACAAAAGGGCAACATGACAAAATCCCATCTCTACAAAAAGTACAAAAATTAGCTGAGTGTGGTGGCACACACCTGTAGTCCTAGCTACTAGGGAGGCTCACCTGAGCCTGGGGAGGTGGCGGCTGCAGTGAGCCATGATTGTGCCACTGCACTCCAGCTGGGGCAACAGAGTGAAAAAAAAAAAAAAAAAAAAAGGCCAGGCACGGTGGCTCATGCCTATAATTCCAGCACTTTGGGAGGCCAAGGCAGGTGGATCATTAGGTCAGATGTTTGAGACCAGCCTGACCAACATGGTGAAACCCCGTCTCTACTAAAAATACAAAAATTAGCCAGGTGTGGTGGCACATGCCTGTAATCCCAGCTACTCAGGAGGCTGAGGCAGGAGAATCGCTTGAACCTGAGACATGGAGGCTGCAGTGAGTTGAAATCTCATTGCACTCTAGCCTGGGCAACTGAGCGAGACTCTATGTCTCAAAAAAAAATTGATTGCTGGAGGATATAACACCAAAAACATAGGTAACGAAAGA